>VDFB02334391.1:83439-114339 GCA_007258455.2 Sequoia sempervirens
GAGGCAGCATTTTAAGGAAGGCGATGAGTGGTGGTTTGGAACAATGGCAGGTATGAAGGAGTTGCTTTATATGCATACTATGCAGTCTAGCTTAAGACAACGTTCTTAGAAGAGATTGAAGGTAGATTATGGAACTCAAGGGTTACCATGATAAAGATTAAAGAAAAGACTGAGATCTATTTAAAAGCCACTATCATGAAGATATTAAAGATGTCAAATGTAAAACCCTAGCAGCTAGAGTAATGAAATAGAGGTGAAAGAGGACAATGGTTAGGGCAGATTTAGGAGATTCCACATTATCTAAAACACAAGAAAATACATCATTTATTTATTTTTTAAAATTAAAAGAAATTATTCTAAACCCTATATAGGACACATTGATACTTCAAAAGCATCTGATTTATTTTTTAAATTAAAAGAAGTCATCCTAAACCCTATATAGGATATATTGATACTTCAAAAGCATCTAAAGGAATTTGAGATTATGCAAACATATGTCAATTAAATACCCAGATTACAAACAATAGCGCGAACATTGTAACCCTTGTTGATCAGAGCAAGAATGAGATAAACAGCAATGAATCCTATGCCTCCTATCACACACATCTCCTTACCATTCTCTGTCATTCTTTACTAAAACACTTCTCCATTTTGGCGAGCTATGCCTAAAAATAAGGTTTCAACAAAGGTTTTATTGTATGTTTATTAAAATGAAAACTCCATTCTGGCAGGCTATTCCTGAAAATAAGATTTCGACGAAATTTTTAGAGTATGTTTATTAGAGTTTTAGAGTATTTTGGCGGGCTATATTCAAATGGATTGTGACTGACGTGATTTGTTTCATTTAGTGTTGTAAATTGTAATGATGTCACGATTACCATACTATTTCTGTCTCTTATTATACTCGTTGCACTATGGTGGTGTTCTACCCTTCCCTTCTGATGTTTATTGCACTACCACCTTGCTCAAGGCTTCTTGCTATGGGGTTGCGGTGTATACCGTTCTACCGCATATTTTTCTCACCTTCCCAACGGTATAGCGGTGTATGATTTTGGTCATTACTTGAAGAGTGTCGATGAGACAATCTTATTTGTCTTACCGATATCTCAATGTCTCATCAAAATTAGATCTTATGTTCCTCTGATATTGATTGTCAGTGTCATTGAGACAAGTTAATATCTCTTGTCGATATGCCACTGTCTCATCGATATTTTCCTTCGGCGGTATTTCTTTATATATCATTTTAACTCTACCATGTCGGGGAGACTCATGATTATCGATGCAATATGGCAGTGTTTATCCCTTCCCTTATGTTGTTTACCGCACTACCGCCTTTCTCAAGGCTTCTTGTTGCGGGGTTGCGGTATATACCACTCTACCGCATATGTTGCTCACCTTGTCGGCGGTATAGCGGTGTATACTTTTGATCATTACTTGAGGAGTGTCGATGAGACAATCTTATTTGTGTTACCAATATCTCAATGTCTCATCGACATTACTTCGTTATATCCAAGAGTTGTGTTTCACCGAGCACTTGTAGATATACCTTGTCGATGTGACGTAAGTGATTCTCTCCTTGATATGCCCATATCTTGTTGACATTTCACTATTTTACATCGTCGATGAGACATATAAAAAAATCTTTTCGACATAGGGGTGTCCAAACCAGCACTAAACCCGAAGCTAAACTCAAAGCTAAAGTTGGAGCTAAAAAGTGGTGCTAAACTCGAAGCTAAACTCGGAGCCAAATGCGGTGCTAACAGTGGCACCACACTCGAAGCCAATATCGACACTAAAGGCGGTGCTAATGTCAGTGCAAAGGAGTTCCAAAATTAGTGTCAACTTGTCCTAATCGGCGCAAATAAGTGCCAAAAATAGTGCCATCTCGATAAATAGCACCGATGTTTTCAAAAAATTGGCAAAAAATACATTAAAACAATGGGTGGAAGCAAAAAACAGAGCAAAAAATGGAGCAAATCACAGGGATTTGTTGTAGTGGAAACTGAACTTGCACAACTCACTTCTGTATGTCTTTGCATAAATGTTTTATAAGGAGGTCCTAATGCTCAAACTCCTAGGAGGAAGGTAACTTCACAGCTAAAAGCCATTTGCATCTTGACACAGATTATAACCTGCGTTAACATACTTTTCTGCAAAAAGGTGCTTAGCATGAGACAAAATTACAAGGAAATAAACAAGATTTCACAAGTAATTTGATCAATCAATAAGATGCACACAATGAAACAAAAGAGTAAGAAGGAAAAAATATTTCAATCATTGATATCCAAGGTCTTCACTGTTATTCATGTCCAAAAGAGCTACAAAATATGGAAAATTTTGTAAAAGGACTAAAAAATTCATAAAGTAGAGACAGAGCCAATAAGAATTGAGTACAAATGAGTCAAAAGGTAACTATATCTCCAACTCCCTCCAAAAATCCACCGAAAAAGGATCTAGAAATTGAGTTGGGTCGGATGCCCCCAAAAAGCCTAAAAAGTAGCAACTAAATCCTCTCCAAAAGAACTCCAATGTGTTGAAGAAGTCAACTTTGAGCAAGTCTACCATAAAGGCACAAAAAACCAACTCCCAAATGCTCTCATTCCTTCCAAAAGGTGATGAAACACTCCTATATTCTCTCCACATGTTTGCAAACCTCCTTCAACCTCCATATATGCTTGCAAAAGCATAAAAGCACAACTAAATTCTTTTAAAGGCATTTACATGTCATAACACCTTTACTTTGCATTTAAAATAACATTTATAACTAAGTGATTTATAACTTTATCACTTAATTGAAATGTTTCACATTTGATATTAATGCAAAATAAAAGGTCAAAGCTCGACCATATGAGAATCAAATGTAAAGAAATAAAAGCCTTAAAGACTCCTACACACTAGCATAACATACCATGAAGACATTAGTTGTATTGCAAATTTTTAATCAAAAGGAAAAAATACCTTAAGTTAATTGGCATTTGCTAGGGTTGAAACCCTAAAGGAAAAACCACACCACTCATTGATTTTCATTTCATTTGCACATTCTGGAAGTTTGTTGGGTGCTACCATGCATGAAATACAGACCAAAGTTTTGATGTTGCTGGAAATGAGGGCTTTATGGAGTTGCTTGTGTATATCAAGGTAAGTTTCTTTCACCGAGAGGAACAACACTACTTCGAGCTCATTTTTAACACAACAAACATTAAAAATGCTATTGCTATTGTCTGTGTATTTTATGGTTGTCTTCGAGCTCTATCAGTGACTAAAAATACTTAGCATATATTTTGATTCTTTGTGCAAGTGAGTTTTTCTGTGGAAGAGGAAATAAAACAAGGGTTTTATGTACTCTCATTTCAAGCTCATATGCAAAATAAATGATGAATCTCCTTGCATTTTTCTATGCATTCTCATTTGCATCTCTCCCATGGTCGCGGCCTCCACATTTCCTTAATTTTTTCTGCATTTTGCAAGAGTTGACTCCATTTTCTTGTTCTCCTTGACGCCATGTAGTAGTGAGCAACAGTGTCATAATCGCCTTTGCAATGAAAAGATCATGCAATATTATAGTATGAATGAGATTCATGAGAGGGTGGGAAGTTGAAACAAGAGCCTTCTCAATTAACTGTTCCACAAGAAAATGCTTCCTAAAATGAAGGATTTTGGTACCCTATTGGACACTTACCCTTCTAGGTTTTTTCACCTAAAAGAGAAGGAATAGGGTTCAAAATGCACAATGTTTCAATCAAGATTAATATAAGGAAGGATAGGAAATGGATGTGAAGTATGTGTGGATGTGTTTGAATGCTTACAAATGCAAATAAGTGAATTTAAACTAATCTAATACAAGATGTTGCAAAACACAGTGTGGATTGCAAATATGAACTAGAAACCTGAATAAATGAAAACAAAATTTGATGAAACCAAATAGAGTGCACCTGGAGATAGACTGATGTTATTGGAAGATTCTGGAATGTCCCATAAATCAATGTTGATGGCCATTGGGACTAATTCGCCATGCATGGTGAATTAGTCTTCCTTCTAATGAAAACTTCTGAGAATAGGTTTCTAACTGTCGAAAGATGAAATCTGAAAAAATCAACTTTCCAGGCCTACAGGTGGGACTCATTCTCCATGGGTGGTGAGTTAGTCCACCTACAGGAATCTTCAAATTCAAGAGTAGATTATGTGGAGCTAGATCTACACTTCTGCTTCCTATAGATGTCCACTTCTGAAATTGTCAGATTTGGGTCTGAAAATGACTTTTTGTTGATTCTTTGACTTGTTGAATGAAGAGAGAGCTTTAACAACCTTGCAATTTGATCTTTAATGATTCCCAAGCTTCCAAGAGATCTAAATCTACAAACATACAAGACAAGAGAGAGATGTTGAATGTTAGGGCATGGGGGTTTGCCTACCTAGGTCAAATCCCGTTTAGGTAATTAAACCAAAATGATGAAAGAAAGCAATGAAACATGCAAAAATGGAATGGATTACCTTGTCATGATGATTGATCTTGAAATTTTGCAACATAACATGTAGAATCTTCCCTTTAATTTCTTAGGAAGCTTAATGAATGACTTGCAATGTGAAAACCCTAGCTTGTTTGAGAAGATAGATGATGAATGATGAAGAATGGATGAATGAATTGATTAGAGATGGAGGAGATGTAAAAATGAGGTGAAAAACACATATTTATACAATTCTTGTGCCTTAGTATCTATTCATACCTCATCATAGGCCGACATCAAGTGATTTTGAGTAAAATCCCGAAAGGAAATTTGAAATATTTTGAATTTGGGGCCAAGGGGGACTCATTTGCCACCCATGGTGAATGGGTCCCACCTAGGACCTAAAAATAAGTGTCAAGAAAAATGTTGTATTTAATATTATTTGTCAAGATAACATTCAAAAATACACTTAATTACAACTTATGAGGGCATAAAGAGATCAAATAAAGCATGAGAAGGGTGTAAATAGTGAAAATATGCCTAGAAGAGCATGAAAGCTTATTACAAGACTTTACAACACTTCAAAATAAGACTTATTGATGAGTAAGAAGGTTATTTTTAGGTAAATTGCTTTAAATAGAGTCTAGAAAAATGTAGAAATGTCTTACAACACTTCACAACACCTTCACAAGATGTCATTGAATGTACTTTATTTAGTTTGCAAAGGTCCAAGACCTAGTGTGGATGCATAAAATGCCTCACATCACCTAGATCAAGACTTCATTAAGTCCATTAATCATGAATTATTCCCATATTAAGAAAGCGGTACTTTTTTTCTATGGCACACTTCCCTATGAAAGAAAAAATGGTTTGCAAAAAGATTCAATGCCATTGCACAGTGCAGGTATAATTCAAAACTCCACACATCTTTTCCATTCCTTTATGAACACTACCCTTTTCACTGGCTTGCAAGTCCAAGGGCCACCCAAGCTCTAATATTTCTATGACCACTCAAAGTCTTCATTTCTCATGGCCATGATTTCATGTATTGTTGCAAGTACCAAGGTTTTGTTTCTAGCAGTAAGATATCAAGAATTGCCTTGAAACCCTAATTCCATTTTCATTGTTCTATATATTCCATGTACTCTGTAGGAAAACATAAAAGTTTCATGTCTTAATATATGAATATCAAATAACATTTGAAAAGAGATCAAGGTATGTATATTCCATAGGCTTCCATGTTGGTATCTTTTCATACTTATCTATATCACATGTTTGAATGACATTGCCAAAGCTAAGAATACAACTGTCATATATTTTGTGCTTCAAAAAATACTACAACCGCATGACCTTTATGATTACACCTTTATCTTAATTGTTGAGCTATCATCATGCATATTGAAGAGACAAAGAATACCATGTCGTTTGGCATTATGATTGTCCTTGTACTTGCTATAACTCTAATGTTCACTGTCACCTCTGCTAGCATCATGACTGTTTCTTGCATTTAATCCATTTGATAGAACTATCCTATGACTTATTACATTATCATGACTATCAAAATGCATCATGATTGTCTTTAGACTGTTCATCATGAATGTGCTACTATCTTTTTGTCATTGTACGAAAAAATATATCTCCGCTGCTATGCTTTGGTGTTTGAACTGTCTTTCCTCAATGATATTGTACTCTCCTAGTAGATACATTTCTTCATAGTTGCACCTTGCTCATGACTCGTAGACTATCATAAATGCTATGTTATCTAGCTCATTCCCTCTTGAAATAAGTGATCAAGCTACTCATGTAAGACTGTCCCTTAATCATGATTGCCATATCAACTGATGTTCTCTTCCTCACTGTCAAATAAGGTTTAAGCATGATTTTGATTGATGTCTTTTGTTCACTTTTCTCAATTGATATTGGATTGTTTTCTCACTCTTCTCACCAATTATCTATCATACCCAAGCAAACATGAATGTCCTTTCTATTGTCAAGGTTCATGCTTTCTTTTAATGATTATCATTATACTCATTGTCCATTCTCATTTGAGGGTTCTTTATCATCAAATATGTGACTATCTTCTAAAGCTTCTTTGTCATGATACTTTTCAAGCCATAGTCCTCTATCATCTTGCATTATTGAGATTACTCTCCCTACTATGCTGCTCTTTGAAAAGGATTGTTACCTTTCATGAAAAGAATCTACCCTTGGATGAAATCTTTGTCATTCTCTTTGTTTGGTTGTTGGAAATATGCTTGAAGGCACTATTTTCTTTAGTGTTGTGCATGAAAACTGTCAAAACCATTCCTAACTGTGCTTACTAGAGTCATTTCAATTTAGACATGTCTCCATATACTATGCCTTGTGACTATTACTTTCATGTTGACCTCATATTGTCCTATAACTGTCGTGACTACATTTGAATTTTCTCTTATTGTGACTTTGTTGAGTGAATACTTTTCATTTATGATTGTGATGTCAACCAATTCACCACCATAGGCGATGAGCATTCACTCAAAGTTGATAAGACATGATGATTTACACTCCTACCCCTTTCAATGAACAAAGGGAAACAACATGTTGGGCTCAACCCTTGTGGGAGTCCATTTTACCACACATGTTGTAATGTTTAACAAATAAAAATTGCAATGATATTCAACCTGTACCTGCACAATGAGCAGACATGTTAGATAAAACAAGGCATATGATAGATGTGTTTGACAACTCTTTTGTTTTCTTGGACATCTGTGGTATGCAAGCTATTTAGATGTTTATAAGTATTGGGCTATATGTTTATGGATTTTTTCCTATGTATTTATTGGTGATCCTTCATTGCTCTAACCAACTCTCTCTCACACATGCAGGAAATATTGGAGTAGTAGGGGGAAAGCAGCATCTAGAGGCTAGATAAGTAGGAGAGCTGAAGCTGATGCAAGACAACTCAACCGGGATTCGTCATTCAGGAAATCATGGGTCCCCTTTCTTTACATATGCATTTTTCTTCATTGTATTCATAAATGTATAGTTTTTTCCTTATTTGCATTCAGATAATTAGTCCCACAGCTTGTGTGGGACAACCATACATTCATATTATCAATAAAGACTGCATTCTTTGAAAAGATTGTGCATTATCTTCTATGTTATATGCATTTGTATGATGTAATTGTAGTAATGTAGTCTTCTGATACTTCTTTATGCACATGAATATGATATGGCAGAGTAAAATGTACCTTCTTTTCACTTGTAAAGCATAACATCTCTACTTTATTGAGCTAGTAGCAAAATTAGGTAACAATACCCTCAAACCTATACCCTAATGCTTCACCGTTTTGTCTTTTGAGCTTGATCCTCCACTATTTTTGGGCAATTTTCCTAAGAAATCTCACAAGAGAAAACAAGGTAAGTCCTCCTTGGGCGTCAACCTTCATTTTTTAATGCATTCTTAGGCTTTGAAGTTGTGGTCGTGATTGTATTTTCTAATGTATTTTATTGTTCTCACTTGTTGATACTTCTTCATCACCTCTGGCCACCATTGGAGAGATTGGCTTGAGTTTTTTGGAAGCCATACCTATGGGTTTTTAGAGCACACTTTCTTAACAACAAACTGGGTAAGTTCTTCGCCATGAGTCTTGCATTTCCCTCTTAAATATATGTGAGAAGAAGCTCGATTCGAGCTCATTTGAATGCAAAATTATGCAAATTAATGTTTCATTGTATTTCAAATGCAAGTTTCTATGTGTTAGGTTTATGACCCTTTCATTTATGAGGCCCCTCTTGCATTTGTGGTCGTGGCTCCATACTTGGTTCTCCTCATTTTTCCTGTTGATTCTATTCATTTCTATACATTTCATGCATTTTCAGAAAGATGGGTTTTACAAACCCTCGGTCATGACCTTCTCTTTCATGGAGAAAACACAAACTTAGGTTTTTCCTTACCATAAAGCTACATGCTCATTTAGCTCAAAACCCTAGCATCATCAAGGCATTTGTCTGTTTGCTTTTAATAAAGTGCATATTTGGCTTCATAATAAAATAAGAATGGTGATAATATTACTTATTTTCTAAAGAAAACAACAAAGCTTCACCTTCTTTAATTTATGCATTGTAGCTCCATTTCACTTGTTCCATGGTGATTTTAAATCTTGTCATTTACTGCCTCCCCACGTGGCTCCTTTGAACAGTAGGAAGCTTCTCCTATATGGTTGAGTTTCATGGCCACCTTTTGCATTCTAAGTTTCATATTTTCTTGGTCATTCATTGCTCTATTTTTGTAGCTCATGAAAAGTTTGACATGCAGATAGAAAATGCTACCCCTGTCTTGTATTCCTTGGAAACATCACTTTTCTTTAGATATGAAAATTGATCACCATGAAGCATATAGAGAACATGGGTATCCACATGATATAGTTACAGCTGGCCTTGGCTCTAGTATCCAATGAAGCAACCTTCAAACCTTATCATCCTGGGTGTTCTCCTTTCATTATTAAAGTCCTTATTTTTTTAGGTTTGAAGTGACTATCATGCCCCTAATTGTCACTACTTCTCCTCTATAAATAGGGAATTGTCTTCCATTGTTATGACTGCACAAAAGTTAAGAGACATGCTCTCAATGCTATATACTCTTCACTACCTAGCAATGCCATATGATCTTTATGACTGTCTTCCCTACTACTCTAGACTATGACTAAGTACCAGCCATTATGCATTGTATCAAGACTTTCCTCCAATTCACCTCATGCTTTGATCTCTTCAGTATTAGGATGTTCACTGTGTTTCCCTATCAAAAGACTATTGATTGTTATATACCACATGAACAACAAAGGCACAATGACTACATTGTTGTGCAAGATCTTGAGGACTACATACTCTCTCATCATGTAATTTAGGACTATCACCTCTTATTGAGAGAAGTTTATAATTTTTCATACATATGCTTGACTTTAATGAAATGGTACTTCCACCCTTGTGACTTTGTGGTGAATTCTTGACAAGTACTCACCTTAGCATTCTTGCAAACAATGCACTCCTTGTTGTACTCAATATGCGACACTATTTGTCAGGTGCCTTGATGGATATGAATATGATGAAATCTTCATGTTGGTTTATTGCAAATATGATAAACAACAACATTTTTTGTTGTCTTCATCATACTGAATTTCCTTCTTTTGATTGCCATGTATGTTTCTTTAGCATTGCCATTGTGCCTCTCTATAATTGAGCTTGATGCATATGTCCCAACTTTGGTTTATTGGGTTCCATGTGCCAATTTTGTTGTGTATTTTCACCATTATCATAGAAATCATCTATTTTTTGGGAAGAGACAAACTGTTTTCCTCCTTGAATGCTTGCTATCCTTGAAAAATGTGAAACCCCTTCTCTTCCTTGAGTGTTGATTATCCCTTCTTTGAAATGTATGTGGACTTCACTTCAACTCAGCTCCAAAACTTGACTGTTCCATGTATCTTCTTTAGCACTGTCATTGTGCCTCTACCTCACCCTGCATTCAAAACTACTATCATACTTTATCAAAAAACCTTGCTCACTAGAGTAATGTGTTAATTTTGAAGTCTTGCAAACCCAGGTAAAATGGGTTCATTAAGAAAATTGAAAGATATATCTAGTAGAGTAAGATTTCCAAGAAGAAGTGGCCACCCCTTTGATCAACAAGATGGCATCCTACCATTCGGGTCATTGTGAAAAGATGAAGAGTAATCTTTCTTGATAATTCACATAGTTTTTGTTGCATCTTTTGAATTTGATAATGAAAGTTGATCAAATGGTATATAATTCCATATTGATTTAATGCATCAAGAATAGGTTTATCATCAATTTGATCAAGTTCCTTAATTTTTCTTACATTCCTACCCCTCTTAAAACACAAGAGGGAAACATGTTGGGCTCAACCCTCATGGGAGCCACATTTTACTCCACGTACTATGACCAAATGAAACAAAATAGTAGAAAAGATTTAACCTATACCTTCACAATGAGCAAATGTTGTTAGATAAAACAAAGCATATGATAGATGTGTTTCATAACTCTCTTGTTTTCCTGGACATCTATGGTATGCAAGTTGTTTTAATGTTTATAAGGATCAAGCTATATGTTTATGGATGTTTTTCTATGTACTGATTGGTGATCCTTCATTGCTCTAACCAACTCTTTCTCACAAATGCATGAAAATTGGAGCAGCAGGGGGCAAGCAGCAATTGGAGGCTGGATGAGCAGGAGGATTGAAGCTGATGCAAGGCAACTCAACTAGGATTCGTCATTCAAGCAATGACGAGCCCCCCTTCTTTACATATGCATTACCTTTTTTCTGTAAATGTATAGTTTTTTCTTTATATGCATTAAAATAGTCAGTCCCTCGACTTGTGAGGGATACTATACACTTATGATTATCAATAAAGACTACCTTTGCAATAAATGGTGACTCTCTATTGTATTGTATGCAATTTCATAATCAAATAATGCAGTTTTTTGATAATTTATTTTATGCATATGAATGAAACTTAGTAAAAAAGAATGTACCCTTTTGTTTCACTTTGTAAAAACATAACAATCCTACCTGATTTAGCTAGAAGAAAAATCAGGTAACAGTTCAATTTGAATCCATATAAAGATATTTAGATAGAATTTTTACTAATAGATTTGTACAAAAGGGTTGCCACCTAGTAGATAATGGTTGGGCTTCGATTGATTTGGGTTATTTGGTGGTCTTATTTTTGCATTATGCATTCCATCACAAGGTTTGAACTCTCAGGAGACATCTCATAGGCATTTAAATCTAGAAAGAGAGTCATTCAGGGTAAAGCTTGCTCATTAATCACCTGTTTCTTTTAAATCACCCATTTCTTTTAATTTCTTTGATTGGTGGATTGCTTTCATGTAAGGAAATCTAGGAGCGCATTTAGTGAAAACTCCATAACAGTAGTGCCTTCGGTAACTTTCTTTCGATTAGGTTGCCTCAAAGACATGTACAACTATGTCCTAAAGCGGAAACAGAAACAGTTATTTCCACATTAATCCTTTTGAGAAAAACACATGTGAATTAAATAGCAATCAACAACATAGATGAAAGATACTACAGAATACAAAACACAAAGATTTTACGTGGGGAAAATCCTTTCTGATAAAAAACCCCACTCTCCAAAGTTTGAGCCATTGTATTATTTAGCAACAGAAAGTTACAATACAATTTCAGGCTCTTAGCCTTTTTAGAGATTACATCTTGTTCATCTGGATACAACTGGTAGCAAACTATCCCTGAGAGATCACTTCAAAGCAATCATGATCACAAGAGATTCTAGCAGCTTAACTCTGCCTCTCAATCCTCTGCTTCGACCTCATGGCCTCGGCCTTTCGGCCAGCCACTCGGTCCTCTCTCTATCATTCTCTTACTGGCTCTCGACTCTTTTTTAACATAACGTCCAATACATACATCTATGCATTCGTTCACAAGAGGCTCTATGAAGTCGTTCTTTTCCAACTGTCGGATCGGATCAACCGAATCATCCAGCCCATCATCCTTTGATGTTTCCATTTCCTTGTGCTTTTGTTTTCCAACTTCCACATAGAAACAGTTCAGCAAACGGCTCACATCCTGCTTTCCTTGATTGGTCCAAATCGCACCACGTAGGATAGTCTTCACTCGGTCAAGGGAATTCAACCTGTGTCGCATATCGGTGAGACACTAACCGTGTCTCCCTGATGCCACAGAGCCCATATTGTCTTTGTCGCCAAGAGTCTTCATTATCGGCAAGACGTTACACCAAGTCCAGAAAGCTATCGCTAAGACTTCGTCATGTTGCCAAGACATCACTCCGATAATCACAAGTTTCATCGACATCAATATTCTAATCGGCGAGACAATCGCCACGATGAGACATCATACCGATGTTCCAAATTCATAGCGATGTGAGCAATAGTCGGCAAGACAACCATCTTTCGCTGAGACATCTCTTCAAGCCTTCATGTTATACCGAACACCGAGCAGTCGCCAAGAGTCATCGCTTTCGTTGAGAGGTCATAACGACATCAGAATTCCCATCGGCAAGACAAACACACTTTTCCAAGACATCTAACTGATGCCTTCAAGTTACACCGCTGTGCTCGACAGTCGACAAGACATTCGTCTTTCATCGAGACCTTACGCCGAGCACACCAAGTCTTATCAAGTTGGCAAGACTTTTTGTCTTCGCTAAGAGCTTTCACCGATGCGCTCATGTCTTACCGAGTCGGTAAGACATTTGACCTTCACCAAGAGGTTTCAGCGAGCTTCATTAAGTTACCCCGAAGTCTTCTATCAGCCAGACATTCCATATTCGCTATGACTTCATACCGAGCTTAGGAGTCATGTCGAACACATCCCACACCATCAGTGAGACAATCGCCCGTCGCCAAGACTACATGTCGATAGGAGCAAGTCATGCCGATTTCCACATCAGCCAGACAGACCAAAGGTCATGCCGATATCGGCAAGACTTCCTATCGTCGCCGAGACAACATTCTGACACATATGAGTTTCCTCGATGACCACGAGCAATATCAGCAAGACTTCACATATCGCCAAGACTTCATGCCGATACCCTTTGAGTTACTTCGAGTGTATTCAGTCGGCCAGACATCTCCCAATCACCAAGAGATCTTCCTAAATGTTCAAGTCACCCTAATGACTACAATCGGCAAGACATCTACATGTCGCTAGGACCACATACCGACACACTTGAGTTACCCCGAGGGCTCCAGGAGGAAACATATCGGTGAGACAACCCTCCATCGCTAAGACTTCCTATCGAAGCAAACGGGTTACACCGATGATCCAGTCGCCATAGGTCACACCGACATCAGCTAGGTACCTGATAACAAACCCTTTTGTCGCCGAGACATTTCCACTCTGCAAAGGGTTACAACGAATGCACCAAGTCATAGCGATAGGCTCCTTCGGCAAGACAGAAGCTAAGTCACAGCAACATGATCAAAACACAAGATTATTGAACTGTCAGTTGGCCAGACAACATGAATTTCACAGCGACCATGCTTTCTCAGAGGTTTCAGCTTGTGAGATTGAGGCACATTTTCCAACATTTCACACCAAAAAAAAAACTTTCATACCAAAAACTAGATGAAAAATTTCATACCTGACAGTGTGTACTTCGTTTTCCTCCATAGACTAGACAAAAATAATTTTCCCTAGGTCGCCTCAAAATGTCAAGCAATAGAAGGAAGGGAGCAAAGGGACAAGACTCTGGCCACAATGAGGTAATTCATTGTCAATTTATAGATTTGTAAATCTTTCCATTGTTTCTTTGATTTTTAGTTTTTAGTTTTTTATTTATAAATTTAAAAGAAGAAATTTATTATATATATATATAGGGACATGAGACTGACAGAGATAAAGAAGCATTGGCTCTCATATTGGGGGTAGAGGTAGTGAACAAATTGGATGGTGTGGACTTGACTATGCTTGCTAGATACATAGAAAAACGATCTAGTAAAGCCCCTGAAACATTGCAACCAAATCAACCATGTCAAAGGGAATCAATTGATTCCCCAACCAGTCCTGGATAGAGCAAAAGATCCAAGAGGAAATCAATAACAATAAACTCTAAGAATTTGGAACAAGGATCAGAGACTTCCAATGTCCCAGCCACTCCTGGGACATAGACTTCTTCCATCATGCCATGTTTTTCATCTTGCATTGGTAGCTATGATACCAAGATAGAATACGATGTGGTTTCAGGGGAAGTTTGAATGACAAATGCTGGAAAAACATTTGTGAATAGGTTGAAGGAATCATGCCTTCAAAGGTTCAAAGACCATCTAAATTTTCCATTCTCAAAGATACCCATGCACCTACAAAAAGCAGTTATCCATGACATGGAGACTGAATTTGGCACATGTTGGTCTGTAAAGAAGATAAAGCTATGAATGTCTCAAAACTACAAGAGATTTTGGTGTAACCAAACAAAGAAGATAAAAAAAACTCCCTCCCAAGCTAAGGCTCAAAAAAAGGCCAATTTATGTAAGTGTGAAAGTATGGAAAGAGCTTGTAAAAGCATATGAGAAGTCTAATGCATGGAGCAAGTCCGGTGAGGAGAGTACGTAGGTATTTGAATTTTCTCATAAGATTATATCAAATTTATTAAATGATTCTTAAATTTTATTTGTGCATAGTTAAATTGAATTAGTATATGTTTCAAGACAAGGCATCCAAGACTAGGCTTGAAAAATTTTGTGCCACGCATCACAGTGGCCAGAAAGGTTTACAGGCCTTGATTTGTACATTTGTAAGTATATTTAATATATTAAATGATATTTTTTTATTTCCTAGGAAAAATTAAATGATTGCATATAATTAGTTTAACTAGTCCATGTGTCATGTTTTGACAGGAGGAGAAATATGGTTGGCATCCAAAGAAATTTCAAAAGGAAATGTTATAAAGCAAAAAGTGGACCGATTTTGTAATCTGGATGGAGAACAAGGTATCAATAGTTGACTTTCAATAACTTAGTTGGATATTGTTGTGTTAATATGTCAATTTTCATTTCTTGTGTTGAGTTGTTAATTGATGCGTAGGATAAGTTATAAAGTGCTTCTCTGTTGGCCCTAGATCCCATTCAATTGTCCCATTATTTCATGTTGAGGAAAAAAATATTGTTTGCCTTAAAGGGCAGTGGGTGACATTTATGCCTTATTTTCATCGCATCTTTTAATTAATGACCATGGTCTTTTAATATCTCTTAAATGTTCTCATTTAATTTATGAGTTGTATCATTTGAGTAACTTAGTCCCATGTTGATTTGATTTATCTTCTTTTCTCTCAAACATGGTATCTCAAGGAGTGCTTCCTTGAATTCATGTTGCCATTCTACTAAGTGATGCACATGCATCTTTGCCATCCTTCCTCAAGATGTTGCCATTCTTTTAACATGTAAGAATGTTTTGATGCATCTTGGTAGGCATCCTATAGATCTAACACATCCTTGTAGAATTACTTTTGCACCAAGGTCAAGTCATCATGGATTTCTAATGCATATTCCATGAAATCACCTACGTCATACCTTGCAGCCTTGTAGTATTCCACTTGATGTTTCAAGTGCTCAATTTCCTTCTTATGTCCTTCCATTTCTCATGTCATTTTAAGGATGTTTGATTCATTTTCTTGTGTTGTGGTGACCCTATTCGTAGCCCTAGCCACTAGATCCATATCATCTACATCCATTACCATTGCTTCCATGGATTCATTAAATCTCAAGAGTATAGTATGACATGCAACTTCTTGATCAACAACATGTAAGGTACATGCTTGGAAAAAGTATGGGGTGCAAGTTGCGGTGCCATAGATCTTCCTATATGTTAACAACTCATATAGGGAGTAATCTTTTAGGTTCTCCAAGATTTTGATCATGTCTTTAGACAACCTAGGGAACCTTTTCTCAAATAATAGCTCATGCTAGGGAGCAAAGAATCAGTCACAGATGTGCTCATATTTGGATGAATATTTGTGCTCCCATCGGTCCTAGCAATAAACATGGACAAAACGACATGGGATGCTCCATGTCCAATTCATACCCAAAGAATTTGTTAGCTACACAAATAATATAACACAAGAGGTTGTATAGAATTTTGGCTTTGTGCCAACTAGAGGAGACTCGACTCTTGTTATTTCATTGCACAAAGTGAGTGACAAAACAACTACCTAGTTTAAAATTGGCCCTTCTTTAAGCAACATTTGTAGCAATGAGACTTAGGATTCTTGAAAATGAGAAGCATCTGTCTCCCCATACAACCTGCTAACTAGGGCCACTATGTTTTTTATTGAACCCTTGAGGCTGATGGAAGGGTACCATTTAGTGTTCATAGAAGTTAATTGTCTAACTCCTCCTCTTGAGGTTTAGGCTATGTTTCAGGCTTGAAAACTATGCACTTTTTTTGTAACATCCACTTCTAGGACCCATGGGTGATGTCGCACAAGGCCTTGAACCACCACATAGGTCTTATAGAGAGAGTGTTTGGTGTAAAATCCAAACCTAAGTTTTATGAAGAGAGGGGGTGGCGCTAGAATTCAATCACTAAAAAACCATAAAATAGTTAACAAGATGCATATTTAGCATTTTTTAAATCCAATGTGGTCATGTATGACATTATTAAAGTTGTCGTGGTATGAGAACTTTGTGCTCTCCTTTTTTCTTTCCATTTCTTAATATCATTGTGATCTTAGGATGTAATATTATTTTTTCCTTCATTCTTTGAATGTATTTGTATAAATGGTACTATGGGGATGGTTGAAGCACAACTCTTTTTTACATTTATGGTTTAGATTTTTTTTTGTAAGAAATCTATGACATGCAACGATACCTAAGCATATAAAGAATAGTTCTTCAGGACATTTTCTACTTTGATTATACTATTTTTAAGTGACCTTTGCAAAACAGTCCTTGTACCCTAATTATTATTGATTTTGTTGAGTTAAATAATCAAGATAAGAAGTTTTTGGGTAGATTTATAGTTTATTGGTAGTTTTCTCTCTTTAAACTCATATTGAAGCATACAGAGAATAGTTCTTGAGGACATTTTGTACTTTGATTATACTATTTTTAAGTGACCTTTGCAAAATAGTCCTTGTACCCTGACTATTATTGATTTTGCTAAGTTAAATAATTAGGAAAATGAGTTTTTGGGTGGCTTTATAGTTTATTAGTAGTTTTCTCTCTTTAAACTCATATTAAAGCATGTAGACTTTGTTCTAAGCCAATTTAAGTTTGAAAATGAATGACTCCGATTTGGATTTGATGTGGTTGAATAGTACTCGGTAACCACAACTATAGGGGAGATACATTGGCACAATTGAACCCTGCTTTGAAACACCACACTTCTCGATGGAATTGTTATAGGACTTCTATTCTTATGCAAAATTTTCCACCATCATGTACAACTAAATTTGGTGTCCTCACCACTTCATAGGATGCATTTTTGTGCCAAAGTAGTGTGTTCCTAGAAACAACGTCATCAATGGTTTAACCTCAAAATACTTCCCACATAGCAGGATGTAACAAAGGAATTTCTTCTTATCGAATAGACATATTGACTAAACCATATTCATTAAGTATAAGGTTATCAAGTTGTCTTAACCTCACACTTAACCTAGGAAAAATGCTCTAAACCTAGCTTGAAATACAAGCTATTGCTTTGTACATTTGATTCCTAGTTCCCATAATATCTCTAATGTTTTCGGTTTTGGACTTGGGATGATTCAATTTATTAACTATGGAAGTTTATCTTTAAGTACCTTGAACTCACTCACCAAAATGGTATTGTAATGATCAGTTAATTTTTCTACTCTTATAGAATATAAACAGTGATTCTCTTTCTCAATTAAATACAAATAAATGTGGACATGTAAGTACATTTCTGTGTAGAAACAAAATGTTTGTTCATTTTTTCTTCACCTTTTGTGGATAAACACTGGAACAACACTAAGCACTAGTATGATTGGAGAGAGGTTTTACCTCGGGAACACTATCTCAAGAAGCAACTAGAGGTATGACTGAGTTTTGGCCAGTTATTGATCACAGAAGCCATGATTTTGCTCTTTCAATCAAGGGAAAAGTTTTTATTTGTTGTCCTTATGCATTTTCCTTTGAAATCTTACAAAAGGAGATGAACAATGCATTGTCCTTCTAGTTTCACAAGAAACTTGGAAAGTAGACTTATATGATATTGGCACCACTTCAACAATAGAAGGACAATGCCTACACCTATCAAATGGAGGGGAATAAATAAACCCGAGTCAAGTTATTCAGTTGTACTAAAAAAACTTTAAATATGGAAAGAAGGTTTGCACATTGGAATGTAGAAAAGGCCAAAGATATAAACTCCATTTCCTTTTACGTAATTAAACAATGATATATACATTCCTATTTGAAAAGAAAATTTATCCAGAAAGCCTACAACAATAGAAATAAAAGTAGAACACCAACTTGTCAAGTAGTCTACATAATAATAAACAATCATAAACAAAATCCTGGAGCACAACCAACTACTGATGAAAAATGCTCATATAGATTAAGGAAGGAATAAACTAGAAGTCAGGGAAAACCATACAATTTGAATAGTCTTCTCTTACAATGTTTCAAATGTAGGCAAAAAATTACACATCTTTTCTCCAATGCTTAAGAGGTGAATGAGATTTTTCAACTGTCTGTAAAGAACAAAATATGCTCCTAATTATATCATTAATTTTGTCGTGAAAATCAAGTTAAAATCCAAGTGGTTGCTTTGATATAATTAGTTGACCTTATAGAACATTCACATTATTTAATTATTATAAACAACCAAAAGATGAATTGATATAGAAAACCCTTACTATTTCATACTAACTCATCACTTGGCGTAGCTAACTAGCCACTTAATTTGTCCATCTAATTTAAAAAAAGGCAATAAATTCCTATCTTCCAAGTTAAAAAAACTCCATAAATAAAGAAATTGGTAGTAAAAAACCTACAACCTAATCTGATCAACATAGAGAAGCGTGTAATACTAGACTTCTTAACATTCAAAAGATAAATGGAATGTCCTCAACACCCAGTAGAGCTATCCAAAAAAGATAACTAAAAACACAAATGTTCTCCCACACACAATGGCCTAATGGCTGGTTGTTATAGAAGTCAAACTACTGAAGTAACAACACCGATCAACTTGACATATATGCATCATTTGCATAAATAGTTGAACCATTAATGTGCATGAATAAATAGTAGAAGGATGTAGATGAACTCAATTCATCTGAATTTATGCCTCTTGGCAGAAATTCCTCTTGAATGTCTAATATCAAGTACCTGAGACTTCCCTGTAGCTTTTACCTTTCGCCGTTGCCTTTCCTCTTCACTGTTAGACTTGTCTCCTTTTTCCTTATCTACATTTCTAGCTTTGGATTCTAATTCATCCCATGTTTTACCTTCCTCCTCTTTAGAATCTTCTTCTTCTTCTTTGTCCTCATCTGACTCCACAAGAGATTCATCTTATGAACCTTCCTCATCTGATTTTGATTCCTCTTCTATATCAGATGGTTCATATCCTTGATCTGTCTCTTCTGAATTATCAAAATCAGAATCTTTAGCTTCCATATTAAAAAATTCCCAACCACCATCTTCAATAAATTTATCTAGATCATTAGTAATAGTCTTCAAAATTGGCCGCCAGTTCAAGTTCATTATGCTTTCATAATAATTTATATCCATGGAGTTCAACCATTCCTTGATGCCATCAAGTGAAGATTGAGGAATGGTGTCAATTTGGAGTACATCTCGCTTGAAGTCTTTGAAAACAATAGCCATATTAAATTCCTTTTTCCCAAGTCTTACTCTCTCAAGGTTAACAATCTCAATCTCACTAATAGTGATTACTAAGAAAGGTAATTCCACCAACTCTACTAAACAGTTTACCGTAGGAACAATAAAAGTAGATGCTTTGAAAGGAACTCCATGAAAACCAAGCTCTCTAAATGGTATATCAAACTCTAGTTCAAAATCTTTTAGATGAGGCTGCTCCCATAGCTTTGTTACTCACTTGACAAATCCTTGAAACTTTGCATTGATTTTATTTTTCTTATCCCTCTCTTGTTGTTCTTCCTCAATTTCATCAAGATCATACATTGACCTTCTTGCCCCTCCTAAATTTTGGACCACATCCATTACCTCCACATAAAAATGAACATCCTTGGTCTTCTTGGTTCACACAATGATATGCTTATGCAAATGAAAATGAAGCAAAGTAATCATCTCCTTCTCTACTGGCTGAAAGAATGCATGCTTCATGTTTTGATACATGATATCGACTCTCTCTTCTGCTCTCATGGTTGAATACCAAAATCCATTATGGTGGGCCTCCAGAGTTCCAGTCATCTTTCTTCCTCTTCCACCAAATGCTGACATATTTTACTAACGTTTATTAGAATTGTTGCATGTTTTACATCATTGGAATGACATATTAGCTATAACTTAAATTTGAAATTTTACTATGGTATGTGCACTGTGATATGATGTAATATGATTACGGTTTCGTTTCATATGTTATAATATTAGATATATAACAAAAAAATAAATTATTGCATGAAATAAATAATAACTTTTCATTTTAAATGTTTTATTTTTTGCAGAACACGAGTCTTCTAGAAGATCAAGATGATCCTCATGATATAGATCCAAAATATGTTGGTTCTGGTATAGATCACATGGCAGGGGATGATGATGACACAAATACAAAAGACACTGAGGCCAATGATGATGATGATGATGACGATGATGATCATGATGATGATGATTGTGAGGCAATTGCTGGTAGTAGCCAATGACATTCATGATCATATAGACTGCATCATGGATCATTGCTGATATATAGTTATGATGCCTCTTTTCATGGTTACTATCATATGTATCATTTTCATGGCCTATAGTACCGTATTATTGAGATGTATCATTTTGACATGTATCATTTTGACTTATATCATTTGGACATGTATCATCTTGATTTGTATCATTTTAAGTTACATAATTTATCATTTGTACATGTATCATTTTGACATGTTATTGATCTACTGGAATATTTGACTTTCACTTGTTTTAGTTATATATGATGATGATCTTATCAGTATTGACTCATCAATTTATGTATATATTGAAAGTGGTCAATGAATTTTGGATGGATATTTATTACGTATGATGATTTTAATTTACTGCTCAGGATGGATGTTGTCAAATTCAATTAAATTATAGATATTTGACTCACTTATTTTAATTATAGATGATGATCATGTTATAATAAGTATCTTGTTATTTAATCATATGAGTTATTTAAGAGGCATGATATATTTAACTAAATAAATTGAAATAAAACATACTAAATTAATAAATGGACGTAAAACAAGAAGCATTTTTAGAAGCAAAAAATGAAGCAAAAATGGAAGCCAAACTAGAGGCAAACCAAAAGTAATATTGGAAGCAAAACTTGGTGTTATCTAGGAAGCAAAAATAGAAGCAATTCAGGTAGCAAACAAAGAAGTAATAATGGAAGCAATTTTAGAAGCAACAAAAAGATACAATAATAGAAGCCATATTAGAAGCAACAAAAGATGCAAAAATGGAAGCAAAGCTAGATGCAACAAGTGACGTTATATCGGAAGCAAAATTAGAAGCAAAACTGGAAGTAAAACCATAAGTCAAATTGGAAGCAAAACTAGAAGCAAAAATGGAAGCAAAATTGGAACCAAAACCAGAAGCAAACCTAGAAGCAAAACCGGAAGAAAAACTGGAAGCAAACTTGGAAGCAACGCAAGAAGCAAAAATAGAAGAAAAATTGGGAGCCAAACTGGAAGCAACAAAATCCAGCGCAAAATATGGCGCAAAAAACGATACTGAAGTGAACATGCTGTTTAGCGCCAATTTTTGTGCTAGCAGAAGTGTCCAATTCATGAACTCAAATGCACTAAATTTTGACACTATTTAGGCGCTAATTACCTATTTTTTTGTAGTGTTCCAAGAAAAGTGAAATGCCACTATCGTTGTGGTTTTAAGCCTAGACATTTTATCAATTTTAGTGAGGCTTAAATATTTTTACCCATAAGCTTTAAAACCTCAACTTGGAGTTTCTAAGCTAGAAGTCTTTATTACAAATCCTTCTGATCTGAGCTAGGTGTGTTGCACAATAACACATTGATGAACTTTGTGTTTGTTTAAGGGGCTTCTATTTAGGAATTTTAATCACAAAAATTAGGATAGGAGGCCTAGAATGATTCTAGATTTAGGGCCAAGTTTTGAGACATCTATCCACCAAGTGTCTTATCAGGATCTTTATTATAGATTGACTTAAAAGCTTCTTGAAACCTTAAATTGGGGGATGACTATACTTGCCTTTGGCATGCTGATGTATTCCATACATGAGGTTTGTGCCTTTAGTATATGCTCTTTTAATTTATTTTTCTTATAAGGAGCTTATTCTGGCGGGTTCCATTCCTTTCATGATATTTTGTCGATCCTTTAAAAACAACTCTCCCAGTCCTGTCTAGTTCCCAGGGTCTTTTTCAATGGTAATTTCCTTATCTTGACTCACCCCATAGTTTTCCAAAAGATTTTTTGGCCCATTTTCCTCTTTGTAAACATGGGTTTTAAAGAGAAGTCTTCCAGCTCTTTCAAATATTTCTATATCTTCTAAACTCACCCTTTAAGTTTCCAATTGGGTGTGTCTTTCTTACTTATTTCCTGTATACATAATAATGAATCCCCTTCCACTTCTATTCCTTTTGTATTTTTCTCTTTACATAGCCATAATCCCAAAGCTAATGCCTCTAATTTTGCCTCATTGTTTGTGGCATGACCAACTTTTTTGGACAATTCCCAAATACATTGCCCATTGTTGTTCCTGATGATGTATCCTACCCCTGTGGGACTTGGATTGCCCTTTGCTAATCCATCAAAATTGAGCTTTAATATTTCCTTATCTGGACCCTTCCATACTATTTCTTTTCTAATCCTTGCTTTGTCTATAATCTATCCTTTAGGTCTTCTCAGTTTGTCCTAGATTTTCTACAACTCCTCATCCCATTTAGTGAACTTTGTTTTTGATTTAATCATTTTTTTTGGATTTAAAATCTCACATAGTCCTTCTTGGATTTTTGGTATTAATGTTTATGCCTCCATGCTTTTTTCTTGAATAATTCTTCTATTCCTTTCTTTCCATAAATGTAATACAATCATTGAAGGAGAAACTATCCATAGGTTTTCCCACAATGATTCTTTCCTTCCTTTCAGCTAGCTGATCAACCATTCTTTTAGGTCATTTGGTCTTGCTCCACTCCAACCCAATATTTCTTGTGTCCAGTTCCAAAATTTCCTTGCATATGGATAATCAAGCGGTAGGTGATTGACAGTCTCATTGTCTTCAAGTAGCATAGATTACATATGTTTGTCCCTTTTATTCCTATTGCATTTAGTTTATCTCCTATTAGTATGCTCTTTTGCAATGTTATCCATAAAAAGGCTCTCGCCTTTGGTAAAACTGAGGTGTGCCAACATAGTGAACTCTGCTAATTACTTTATGACCGTATTGATTTTTGTATCTGAAAGCCCAACTTGACTATGTATTCCCCAAACCGAGTTGCACGCCATATAATTTCATCTTTTTCTTCTGATATGATTATTCTCCTATTTTTTAATTCTTCCTTGAGTATCTTCTTTGCTTCCTCTGAGATAGGAGATGTGTCCACATCCATCCATTCATATTGATTCTCGAACTTGGGTGGATATTTTCTAATGTAGTTACTCACTTTTCTCCCTATTAGCTCCATTAATGGGTCAATAAACCTCTTGAGTTCTTCTATTTCTGCTAGAGTTTTGTATCCATTCCAAGAGTCCTTCTAGAAGTTTGTATTCCTTCCATTATGAATTTTCTAAGTTAGGTGTTCTATGATAATCTTCCTGTTGTCCCATAGAAATTTCCAAATCACTGATCCTCCATCAGAATTGCACATTGTTAGAATCCTACTTGGTTATGGGCAGCCCACATATTTCTTTTGGAAGATGTTACACCAAACTCTATATGGTTCCTTATATATTTTCCATGTTAGTTTTTCTCCTAATACTTTGTTTTGTTGTTTCATTCTTCTCAATCCAACTCCTCCTGTTGCCTTTAGCAAACATGCTCTCTCCCAATGCACTAATGGAATTTTATTTTCTTCTTTGGATCCTTCCCACAATTTTTTTTCATAAAGCTTTCCAAATTTGATTCAATCATGTGTATCACTTGGAAGCAAGACATTATGTAATTAGGTACTGCAACAAGTACATATTTAATCATTAATATTCTTCATGCTAATGTCAGCTACTTGTTTTTCCAAGATGCTACTTTATTTTTGCATTTTTCCATTATTTCTTCCCATTGTTGAGATCTGCATGTACCAGATTCTAATGGTGCCCCCAAATGTTTGGTTGATATCTCTTTGATCGAGAAGCACAATAATTTTGCTATCCTTTTTTGTGTTACTTTCTTTGTATTGAAAAAAATTATTGAGGATTTTTCTTTGTTTATTGCCTACCCTGAGGCCCTTGTGTAGTCCTCTAGTGCTTTCTTAATTACTTTTGCTTCCCTCATATTTGCCTCTCCAAATAGAATAGTGGCATTTGCAAATTATGTGTGTGTTATTGGCTTGATATCTTGAGCCATTTAATACCTTTCCATAGATTTTCCTTGCACTTTAAACTGTAATTTCTCCCCATTACTTCTACCATAATGATAAAAAGGAAAGGGGATATGGGATCTCCTTGCCTTAGTCCATTTGTGGCAAGGAAAAAACCACAAATAGAGCCATTTACATTGACTGAATATCTGACTATTGTTATACATTGGTTGATTATTTATGTCGATTCTTTGTTGAATCCAAATCTTTTAAGCACCTCTGTCAGAAAATTCCACCTGACCCTGTCATATGCTTTGCTGATGTCTAGTTTGATCATCATCCCTTGTATTTTTTTTGTTGTCATTGTATGCACTGCTTCATTAGCCACAATTATACTGTCTATTATTTCTCTTCTTGGGTAGAATCCACTTTGCTCCTCAGAGATGATGCTTTTTAGGACTTTCTTCAAATGATTGGCCAAGACTTTGGTGATGATTTTGTATAATGTGTTGCACAATGATTTTGGCCTATACTCATTGAAATACTTACACACTTTCTTCTTTAGGATGAGTGAGATTACTGTATTGTTAATGTCTTTCACAAATTTCTTCTTTTTTCACTTCCTCTACTACTTTCCAAACATCATTCCCTATTATGGGCCAACAATTTTGGTAGAAACTTGTTGGGTAGCCATTTGGACTTGGAGCCCTTTCTGGATGCAGCTAGAAAGTGGCAACTCCGACTTCTTCCAATGAGACTAGCTCATTTAGCATTTTTTTATCTTCTTCTATTATGCTTTTTGTAATACAATCAAGGATGTCTTCATTAATGCATGCATCATTTTCCTTTTCTATCCCCAATATTTTTTGAAGAATATCCTACTGCTGCCTCTTCTATTTCTGCTTTGTTATTGATTACACTTCCATCTTCTTTGTTTATTTCCTCTATTCTATTAAATGTCTTTCTTTCTTTTGTTGTGGCATGAAAGTATTTTGTATTGGCATCCCCAACTCTCAACTAGGTTTCTCTGACCTTATCTCGCTAACAAATTTCTTCTCTTTCCAATAGTTCCTTAAGGTATAATTTCAACTGGTTTTCTTTTTGGAAGTCTTCTTGGAACATACCATATTTGATTATCTTTTTATTAAGTTCCTCTAGTTATTTCTCTACTACCTCCTCTTGAAAAATGTTCTTGAATACAGTCTTATTCTAGTGTTTGAGCTTTGCTTTTATGTGCTGAAGTTTTTTCATGAAAACATAGCTAGGAGTGCCTTGAACTAAACATTCCTTCCACCATTCACTAATTGCTAGAACCAAGTTGTCTTCTCGCCACCACATGTTTTCAAATTTGAAATATGTTTTGGTGGGGATGAGTCTCGTTTTTAATTCCAATTTTTCAACTGGAAAGTGATCTAACATTGATATAGGAAGGATCTTTTCATTTAATATTAGGGCCTCCTCCATCCAACTTGTTGCCACCAAAAATCTATCTAGTCTCTCCACTATCTTGGTGAAACCTTCCCTATGATTCGTCCATGTGAATATTCCATTAGAAGTTTGGTAGTCAATGGACTTGTTTTCTCCCACGAAGTCTCTAAAGTCTTGAATGTTCCTGTTAACTTATTTTAGCCCTTCACTTTTCTCTGAGAGATCCAAGATTGCATTGTAATCACCACCCATTATGTAGTTCTTATCCCCTATCAGTTTTATTATTCTACTGATAACATCTCAAGTGTTTTCCTTGTCTTCCATTTTGATAAGTTCGTAGACATTGATTAAGACAAATTTCAAATTGACATCGCTATCAGTGACATTGCATTCCATCCAACAACCATGTTCATGTGTTAGCCTCATTGTTAAGTTGTTGCTCTTCCATAAAATGGCTAATCCTCCAACGGATCCTTTGGCCTCATGAAATAGTCTTGACCAGTTTTTGCAAAACTTTAATAACTTCTCTGCTTTTGTCACTTTTAGTTTGGTTTCTTGTAATAAAAAAATATCAGTTGATATCCTATCTAGATGACACTTCAATAAGCATCTTTTGTCATGGGCATTTAGATCCCTAACATTCCATGTTGTGATCTTCATTGCTATCCAAGGGAGGTGTTGGCTCCCTTAGATATCAAAAATCTTGAGATACTTTTCAAGCCTTTTTCTAAAGCTTCCTCGTCCCTTTTTTGCTTATTAGTTTTCATGCCCTTTCCTTTCTTTACCTTACCCATTGAGTCAAACCACAATAGTGGTTTACAAATTATATGAGGAAGGAAATTTCATTTTTTCATTTTCCCCAAACTCAATGGGTTCGGTTGAACTCAATGGTTCGACCGAACCTCATTATATGTTCAACCGAACACATATGTTCAGTCGAACCATTGGTTCGACCGAACCCACAAACCCTAAATAAAAATAATCTTATTTAAAGGGGTTCGGTCGAACATGGGTTCGATCGAACCCCCTTAAATAAGACAAAAAAATAAAAACATTTTCATTTTCGACTATCATTTTCACTTTCTTTTTACTAGTTGATTTCCCTGGTGCGTGCATCGAACCAAGACCGTGATCTACAAACGACGAGCAAACTGACTTCATCTCTCCGGTGAATGCAAACTCAACTTCGTCTCTCCAAAGTTCATCAACCCGACTTGCATATCGAGCACTAGGTATGTGAAATTCGAATTTTGTAGAGTTCAAAATGCATTTGTTTGTTAAATTTTGAAACCCTAAATGCAAAAATTTTCAAATTTCTTGTATTCAAACTGCATTTGTTTGAAATTTTTTAAAGCGTTTTCAACATACACTATTTTGCTTCCACATTTTGCATACATTTTTACCAGGGCACCTCCAATTTATTTGAGGCATTATATCAAATAGTTCATTAACAAATTTATTTGAGGCATTATATCAAACACCATGGTACTTTTGATGGAGTATGGATGGAAAATTAGGTGTCGGTATTTATATGCACCCTATATCAAACAATTCATTAACAAATTTATTTGAGGCATTATATCAAACAGTTCATGGTAATTCTTGATGGAGTATGATAGAAATAGTGTTTCCATTGTATGCATCCTATATCAAACAGTTCATTAACAAATTTATTTGAGGCATTATATCAAAAACACTATTTCTATCATACTCAAAAACACTATTGAAATTTATTTGAGGCATTATATCAAACAAATACCATTAACAAATTTATTTGAGAAATTATATCAAATAGTTCATGATATAAAGTTTAGGGTGCATACAATGGAAACTTGGATAAAATTCTTCATATTTTTCCTTTGAGTCTTATGACATTACTCCAAAAATGGTTGGTGAACTAAATGTATGAATTGAAGAATAAATTTAGAGGAAATAAACTAGATTGTTTGAATGAAATGTATAATAAATTACCCCTTAACTTAAAATTTAAATTCAAATTAGCAAGTTGAATTTACCTCTCTTTATGATCATTTATTCTAATTCAAATTTTGAAATAATTTTTTTTTACTCTTAATTTATATATATATATATATATATTAGATGCTTAAATTTTTATGTCCTATGTGTAAATGAAATATGCCTTCCCATTTCAACAATCAAAGCTATGGATAGCCTATAAATAAAAAAGCTACCTTGCTCCTAAATGGAAAGACCAAGTGAAACATATATAAGAACTTAATAGCATATGGAAACAAACAATATAAAGTTATGAAGTTCAAATAGAACCACAAGTTGTATCATTTGAATGTGGGTAGATTTGTTGGTACCATTAGATGCAACATGCATATAGTTCCCTTAACAATATGGACAAGTAGATTTAACAAATCAAATCATACATATTTTCCAATAGACTCTATCTCACTAGGAAGATATCATTTGTAACATTAAAAATGTCCATCTTTACACATTTTTGGTGGTAGGTAGGTATTGCACAATAAGATAGAGGATGTAAACTGATTAAGACTTGGATAGTATTTTAAAAGGAATTTGAGGTGTGGAAACACTTCCCATATTAACCTATCAAGAGATAAATATGCAAAATAGATTTAATTTTAGTTACAAGAAAAATGTATAAATTATAAATTTATAACATAATTATGTACATGGGAAAATCCTCTTGGAAGAAAAATCCCACAACCAAAAGCATGAACCAATTATATTATTTGATAATAATATCATTTACAATAAAATATTCATGTGCATAACCTTATAGTAGTATCATCAACATGTGAATATGAAGTAATTTCTAGTAGCATGATGATACCTACAAAATCATTATGATTTCTCCATCTCAAGCACCCATAAATAGGAAAAATTTAAACCATAAACCAAGTGTGGTTTACCAAAACCATGAGCCAAAATAATGACCTAAAAATGGCACCAAATTTGGCATAAATTCCAACACCATATTCCTTGACTTGGTTTATAGGATGTATTTAGCAAATGCTTTACATCTTGTCAAAAAAATTCAAATCCTCCTCCTCATAACCGACACTCCATTTTTGACATATTCAAACCCATTATTTAAGATGATCTTGATGATTTTCATAATTCTAATCAATATTCTAGTGTAACTCCCCTTTTTTATTCTCTTATGTGTCATATAACATTTCATAAGTAATTCCCATCTTACAATTTCATACAATGCTCTTACAACTTCTTAAATATATAAAAGGGACAACCCTAGTTCAATTAGGATTATTTAATTATTATCACCTACATCCATTCATTATATGTTATTAGTTTTTAGTTGCACACATTATTAGGAAATATGCATTGTCTAAGAAATTGGGGTATATTGCATGTTTGAGGGTGTTTTCCTTGATCTTTTATCTAGTTAAATTAATATCCTTTAAAATCTTGTTTTATGGAGTTTTCATCTTAACTCTAATATGGCTAGCAAATAAAATGACGATTGAATCATTTTTTGATATAATAGATAATGACAACCATATAAAGAGCCACATTAAAGAAGATGAAAAATAATGATCAAGACTATGATTTAGATACATATGTTGCTAAACAAGATATTTTCCTAAATTGATAATTACGTATTGATGCACCTCTCCACCCTAAATATCCTCACTCATTGGCTAGTAATTTATATAATGTATTAGGTGGGTATCCTTAGGGAATTAATACTATTCATACATACCACTCTAAAGGATTTTCAAGAATGTACCTCTATGCATCCATCTACCCTTCATCCTCTTATAATGATTCCTCCTATCATAACACATAGTTACCACTTCCATGGGATCCACACCACCCATTTCCTAATTTCTTCTCCACCATTATTTTTCTTATCTCCCATCCTTTTATATATGTTCACACCATTGTTACTACTAGCACTATCCTCACAGATATGTTCTTCATACCATTCCTCCTTATCTTATGAAAATCTAACCTTATAGTGTAACTTCTCCTTCCATTACCATGTCATTACCTTTCTAGACCTTCCCCTCTTTATACATTCTCCCTTTTATCCTACACTACTCTTACCACTAATATATCCCTATACCTTGGATATACTATTGAAGAAATTTAACTTTCAATATCGCAAAAATTAGTCCCATATTTTTAAACGTAAAATGTGTATAATAATTTAGCACAATCCATGCTTCCTAATTCAACTTCACTAATATCTATCGAATTAACTTAGGTTCATTACAATAAGATAATCATATAGCCATAATTAGTTGTCAAGATAATGGTAAAGTTTTCAATAGTCATATTTATCCTTCCAAATACCACCATTAGACATACACATAATATTCATGAACATCCATACCTATGAGCATCGAAATACAAGAAATATAACTATATATCATGCACATCATCAACATACACATAAAATATCACACCCATCATCATGACAACTAATAGTTCCCATATCATATTATCTATGTTCTCATACAAATGTGTCTTCAAATACATCAAAGCACTCATGAGTAAATCCACTCTGTAGAGCATACACACAACTAAAAAGGTGCCCCTAAGGTATTTGTCTCCTATATCTATCCTCTTAGCCTATCCTTCTCTATGGATATGTTCCACTCATATCTACCACCCTGAGGTGATCCATGTCTCAATCCTTGTCAAGGTCACTCCTCCTCTCTACCTATATCCTTTCTTAATGAGCTAGATCTATCACTGCTACTCCCCAAAATGCCTACATTTAAATATTAAAAAAATGTTTAATAAATCATGTACAACATTGATTAAAACTAACTAAACAATGAAAGCATTTAATATTATAACACCTTATGAATTATATTGAATGTCCCCACTTTGAA
>VDFB02334391.1:114439-130413 GCA_007258455.2 Sequoia sempervirens
TGGGACTTGGATTGCCCTTTGCTAATCCATCAAAATTGAGCTTTAATATTTCCTTATCTGGACCCTTCCATACTATTTCTTTTCTAATCCTTGCTTTGTCTATAATCTATCCTTTAGGTCTTCTCAGTTTGTCCTAGATTTTCTACAACTCCTCATCCCATTTAGTGAACTTTGTTTTTGATTTAATCATTTTTTTTGGATTTAAAATCTCACATAGTCCTTCTTGGATTTTTGGTATTAATGTTTATGCCTCCATGCTTTTTTCTTGAATAATTCTTCTATTCCTTTCTTTCCATAAATGTAATACAATCATTGAAGGAGAAACTATCCATAGGTTTTCCCACAATGATTCTTTCCTTCCTTTCAGCTAGCTGATCAACCATTCTTTTAGGTCATTTGGTCTTGCTCCACTCCAACCCAATATTTCTTGTGTCCAGTTCCAAAATTTCCTTGCATATGGATAATCAAGCGGTAGGTGATTGACAGTCTCATTGTCTTCAAGTAGCATAGATTACATATGTTTGTCCCTTTTATTCCTATTGCATTTAGTTTATCTCCTATTAGTATGCTCTATTGCAATGTTATCCATAAAAAGGCTCTCGCCTTTGGTAAAACTGAGGTGTGCCAACATAGTGAACTCTGCTAATTACTTTATGACTGTATTGATTTTTGTATTTGAAAGCCCAACTTGACTATGTATTCCCCAAACCGAGTTGCACGCCATATAATTTCATCTTTTTCTTCTGATATGATTATTCTCCTATTTTTTAATTCTTCCTTGAGTATCTTCTTTGCTTCCTCCGAGATAGGAGATGTGTCCACATCCATCCATTCATATTGATTCTCGAACTTGGGTGGATATTTTCTAATGTAGTTACTCACTTTTCTCCCTATTAGCTCCATTAATGGGTCAATAAACCTCTTGAGATCTTCTATTTCTGCTAGAGTTTTGTATCCATTCCAAGAGTCCTTCTAGAAGTTTGTATTCCTTCCATTACCAATTTTCTAAGTTAGGTGTTCTATGATAATCTTCCTGTTGTCCCATAGAAATTTCCAAATCACTGATCCTCCATCAGAATTGCACATTGTTAGAATCCTACTTGGTTATGGGCAGCCCACATATTTCTTTTGGAAGATGTTACACCAAACTCTATATGGTTCCTTATATATTTTCCATGTTAGTTTTTCTCCTAATACTTTGTTTTGTTGTTTCATTCTTCTCAATCCAACTCCTCCTGTTGCCTTTAGCAAACATGCTCTCTCCCAATGCACTAATGGAATTTTATTTTCTTCTTTGGATCCTTCCCACAATTTTTTTTCATAAAGCTTTCCAAATTTGATTCAATCATGTGTATCACTTGGAAGCAAGACATTATGTAATTAGGTACTGCAACAAGTACATATTTAATCATTAATATTCTTCATGCTAATGTCAGCTACTTGTTTTTCCAAGATGCTACTTTATTTTTGCATTTTTCCATTATTTCTTCCCATTGTTGAGATCTGCATGTACCAGATTCTAATGGTGCCCCCAAATGTTTGGTTGATATCTCTTTGATCGAGAAGCACAATAATTTTGCTATCCTTTTTTGTGTTACTTTCTTTGTATTGAAAAAAATTATTGAGGATTTTTCTTTGTTTATTGCCTACCCTGAGGCCCTTGTGTAGTCCTCTAGTGCTTTCTTAATTACTTTTGATTCCCTCATATTTGCCTCTCCAAATAGAATAGTGGCATTTGAAAATTATGTGTGTGTTATTGGCTTGATATCTTGAGCCATTTAATACCTTTCCATAGATTTTCCTTGCACTTTAAACTGTAATTTCTCCCCATTACTTCTACCATAATGATAAAAAGGAAAGGGGATATGGGATCTCCTTGCCTTAGTCCATTTGTGGCAGGGAAAAAACCACAAATAGAGCCATTTACATTGACTGAATATCTGACTATTGTTATACATTGGTTGATTATTTCTGTCGATTCTTTGTTGAATCCAAATCTTTTAAGCACCTCTGTCAGAAAATTCCACCTGACCCTGTCATATGCTTTGCTGATGTCTAGTTTGATCACCATCCCTTGTATTTATTTTGTTGTCATTGTATGCACTGCTTCATTAGCCACAATTATACTGTCTATTATTTCTCTTCTTGGGCATAATCCACTTTGCTCCTCAGAGATGATGCTTTTTAGGACTTTCTTCAAATGATTGGCCAAGACTTTGGTGATGATTTTGTATAATGTGTTGCACAATGATTTTGGCCTATACTCATTGAAATACTTACACACTTTCTTCTTTAGGATGAGTGAGATTACTGTATTGTTAATGTCTTTCACAAATTTCTTCTTTTTTCACTTCCTCTACTACTTTCCAAACATCATTCCCTATTATGGGCCAACAATTTTGGTAGAAACTTGTTGGGTAGCCATTTGGACTTGGAGCCCTTTCTGGATGCAGCTAGAAAGTGGCAACTCTGACTTCTTCCAATGAGACTAGCTCATTTAGCATTTTTTTATCTTCTTCTATTATGCTTTTTGTAATACAATCAAGGATGTCTTCATTAATGCATGCATCATTTTCCTTTTCTATCCCCAATATTTTTTGAAGAATATCCTACTGCTGCCTCTTCTATTTCTGCTTTGTTATTGATTACACTTCCATCTTCTTTGTTTATTTCCTCTATTCTATTAAATGTCTTTCTTTCTTTTGTTGTGGCATGAAAGTATTTTGTATTGGCATCCCCAACTCTCAACTAGGTTTCTCTGACCTTATCTCGCTAACAAATTTCTTCTCTTTCCAATAGTTCCTTAAGGTATAATTTCAACTAGTTTTCTTTTCTTCTTGGAACATACCATATTTGATTATCTTTTTATTAAGTTCCTCTAGTTATTTCTCTACTACCTCCTCTTGAAAAATGTTCTTGAATACAGTCTTATTCTAGTGTTTGAGCTTTGCTTTTATGTGCTGAAGTTTTTTCATGAAAACATAACTGGGAGTGCCTTGAACTAAACATTCCTTCCACCATTCACTAATTGCTAGAACCAAGTTGTCTTCTCGCCACCAAATGTTTTCAAATTTGAAATATGTTTTGGTGGGGATGAGTCTCGTTTTTAATTCCAATTTTTCAACTGGAAAGTGATCTAACATTGATATAGGAAGGATCTTTTCATTTAATATTAGGGCCTCCTCCATCCAACTTGTTGCCACCAAAAATCTATCTAGTCTCTCCACTATCTTGGTGAAACCTTCCCTATGATTCGTCCATGTGAATATTCCATTAGAAGTTTGGTAGTCAATGGACTTGTTTTCTCCCACAAAGTCTCTAAAGTCTTGAATGTTCCTGTTAACTTATTTTAGCCCTTCACTTTTCTCTGAGAGATCCAAGATTGCATTGTAATCACCACCCATTATGTAGTTCTTATCCCCTATCAGTTTTATTATTCTACTGATAACATCTCAAGTGTTTTCCTTGTCTTCCATTTTGATCAGTTCGTAGACATTGATTAAGACAAATTTCAAATTGACATCGCTATCAGTGACATTGCATTCCATCCAACAACCATGTTCATGTGTTAGCCTCATTGTTAAGTTGTTGCTCTTCCATAAAATGGCTAATCCTCCAACGGATCCTTTGGCCTCATGAAATAGTCTTGACCAATTTTTGCAAAACTTTAATAACTTCTCTGCTTTTGTCACTTTTAGTTTGGTTTCTTGTAATAAAAAAATATCAGTTGATATCTTATCTAGATGACACTTCAATAAGCGTCTTTTGTCATGGGCATTTAGATCCCTAACATTCCATGTTGTGATCTTCATTGCTATCCAAGGGAGGTGTTGGCTCCCTTGGATATCAAAAATCTTGAGATACTTTTCAAGCCTTTTTCTAAAGCTTCCTCGTCCCTTTTTTGCTTATTAGTTTTCATGCCCTTTCCTTTCTTTACCTTACCCATTGAGTCAAACCACAATAGTGGTTTACAAATTATATGAGGAAGGAAATTTCATTTTTTCATTTTCCCCAAACTCAATGGGTTCGGTTGAACTCAATGGTTCGAACGAACCTCATTATATGTTCAACCAAACACATATGTTCGGTCGAACCATTGGTTCGATCGAACCCACAAACCCTAAATAAAAATAATCTTATTTAAAGGGGTTCGGTCAAACATGGGTTCGATCGAACCCCCTTAAATAAGACAAAAAAATAAGAACATTTTCATTTTCGACTATCATTTTCACTTTCTTTTTACCAGTTGATTTCCCTGGTGCGTGCATCAAACCAAGACCGTGATCTGCAAACGACGAGCAAACTGACTTCATCTCTCCGGTGAACGCAAACTCAACTTCGTCTCTCCAAAGTTCATCAACCCGACTTGCATATCGAGCACTAGGTATGTGAAATTCGAATTTTGTAGAGTTCAAAATGCATTTGTTTGTTAAATTTTGAAACCCTAAATGCAAATTTTTTCAAATTTCTTGAATTCAAACTGCATTTGTTTGAAATTTTTTAAAGCGTTTTCAACATACACTATTTTGCTTCCACATTTTGCATACATTTTTACCAGGGAACCTCCAATTTATTTGAGGCATTATATCAAAGAGTTCATTAAAAAAATTATTTGAGGCATTATATCAAACAATTCATGGTAATTTTTGATGGAGTATGATAGAAATAGTGTTTGCATTGTATGCACCCTATATCAAACAATTCATTAACAAATTTATTTGAGGCATTATATCAAACAGTTCATGGTAATTTTTGATGGAGTATGATAGAAATAGTGTTTCCATTGTATGCACCTACTCGAGCAGTTCATTAACAAATTTATTTGAGGCATTATATCAAAACACTATTTCTATCATACTCAGGTCAAAACGCTGTTGGAATTTGTTTGAGGGCGTTATGTCAAGCGGTTCATTAACAAATTTGTTTGAGGGAATTATGTCAAGCGGTTGATATAAAGGTTTCTGGGGTGTATGCAATGGAGCTTGGATAAAATTCTTCATATTTTCCTTTGGGTCTTGTGACATTGCTCAAAATGGTTGGTGAGACTAAAATGTATGAATCGAAGAATAAATTTAAAGGAAAGAAACTAGATTGTTTGAATGAAATGTATAATAAATTACCCCTTAACTTAAAATTTAAATTCAAATTAGCAAGTTGAATTTACCTCTCTTTATGATCATTTATTCTAATTCAAAATTTGAAATAATTTTGTTTTACTCTTAATTATATATATATATATATATATATATATATATATTAGATGCTTAAATTTTTATGTCCTATGTGTAAATGAAATATGCCTTCCCATTTTAGCAATCAAAGCTATGGATAGCCTATAAAATAAAAAATCTACCTTGCTCCTAAATGGAAAGACCAAGTGAAACATATATAAGAACTTAATAGCATATGGAAACAAACAATATAAAGTTATGAAGTTCAAATAGAACCACAAGTTGTATCATTTGAATGTGGGTAGATTTGTTGGTACCATTAGATGCAACATGCATATAGTTCCCTTAACAATATGGACAAGTAGATTTGACAACTCAAATCATACATATTTTCCAATAGACTCTATCTCACTAGGAAGATATCATTTGTAACATTAAAAATGTCCATCTCTACACATTTTTGGTGGTAGGTAGGTATTGCACAATAAGATAGAGGATGTAAACTGATTAAGACTTGGATAGTATTTTAAAAGGAATTTGAGGTGTGGAAATACTTCCCATATTAACCTATCAAGAGATAAATATGCAAAATAGATTTAATTTTAGTTACAAGAAAAATGTATAAATTATAAATTTATAACATAATTATGTACATGGGAAAATCCTCTTGGAAGAAAATCCCACAACCAAAAACATGAACCAATTATATTATTTGATAATAATATCATTTACAATAAAATATTCATGTGCATACCCTTATAGTAGTATCATCAACATGTGAATATGGAGTAATTTCTAGTAGCATGATGATACCTAAAAAATCATTATGCTTTCTCCATCTCAAGCACCCATAAATAGGAAAAATTTAAACCATAAACCAAGTGTGGTTTACCAAAGCCATGAGCCAAAATAATGACCTAAAAATGGCACCAAATTTGGCACAAATTCCAACACCATATTCCTTGACTTGGTTTATAGGATGTATTGAGCAAATGCTTTACATCTTATCAAAAAAATTCAAATCCTCCTCCTCATAACCGACACTCCATTTTTGACATATTCAAACCCATTATTTAAGATGATCTTGATGCTTTTCATAATTCTAATCAATATTCTAGTGTAACCCCCCTTTTTTATTCTCTTATGTGTCATATAACATTTCATAAGTAATCCCCATCTTACAATTTCATACAATGCTCTTACAACTTCTTAAATATATAAAAGGGGCAACCCTAGTTAAATTAGGATTATTTAATTATTATCACCTACATCCATTCATTACATGTTATTAGTTTTTAGTTGCACACATTATTAGGAAATATGCATTGTCTAAGCAATTGGGGTATATTGCATGTTTGAGAGTGTTTTCCTTGATCTTTTATCTAGTTAAATTAATATCCTTTAAAATCTTGTTTTATGGGGTTTTCATCTTAACTCTAATATGGCTAGCAAATAAAATGACGATGAATCATTTTTTGATATAATAGCTAAAGACAACCATATAAAGAGCCACATTAAAGAAGATGAAAAATAATGATCAAGACTATGATTTAGATACATATGTTGCTAAACAAGATATTTTCTTAAATTGATAATTACGTATTGATGCACCTCTCCACCCTAAATATCCTCACTCATTGGCTAGTAATTTATATAATGTATTAGGTGGCTATCCTTAGGGAATTAATACTATTCATAATATTACCACTCTAATGGATTTTAATAATGTTGTACCCTCTATGCATCCATCTACCCTTCATCCTCTTATAATGATTCCTCCTATCATACTATAGTTACCACTTCCATGGGATCCACCACCCATTTCCTACCGCCTTTCTCTCCACTAGTATTTTTCTTATCTCCCATCCTTTTATATATGTTCACACCATTGTTACTACTAGCACTATCCTATACGTATATGTTCTTCATACCATTCCTCCTTATCCTATGAAAATCTAACCTTATAGTGTAACTTCTCCTTCCATTACCATGTCATTACCTTTCTAGACCTTCCCCTCTTTATACATTCTCCTTTTTATCCTACACTACTCCTACCACTAATATATCCCTATACCTTGGATATACTATTGAAGAAATTTAACTAACTTTCAATATCGCAAAAATTAGACCCATATTTTTAAACGTAAAATGTGTATAATAAAGCACAATCCATGCTTCCTAATTCAACTTCACTAATATCTATCGAATTAACTTAGGTTCATTACAATAAGATAATCATATAGCCATAATTAGTTGTCAAGATAATGGTAAAGTTTTCAATAGTCATATTTATCCTTCCAAATACCACCATTAGACATACACATAATATTCATGAACATCCATACCTATGAGCATCGAAATACAAGAAATATAACTATATATCATGCACATCATCAACATACACATAAAATATCACACCCATCATCATGACAACTAATAGTTCCCATATCATATTATCTATGTTCTCATACAAATGTGTCTTCAAATACATCAAAGCACTCATGAGTAAATCCACTCTGCAGAGCATACACACAACTAAAAAGGTGCCCCTAAGGTATTTGTCTCCTATATCTATCCTCTTAGCCTATCCTTCTCTATGGATATGTTCCACTCATATCTACCACCCTGAGGTGATCCATGTCTCAATCCTTGTCGAGGTCACTCCTCTCTACCTATATCCTTTCTTAATGAGCTAGATCTATCACTGCTACTCCCCAAAACACCTACATTTAAATATTAAAAAAATGTTTAATAAATCATACAACATTGATTAAAACTAACTAAAAAATGAAAGCATTTAATATTATTACACCTTATGAATTATATTGAATGTCCCCACCTTGAAATTTATAGCCATCAATGTCAATCACTTATTCATACTATAGCTTTGTTCTCCAAAACACCTACATTTATATAAAAGTGAATTTTTTAAGAAAAATAATATTTAACCTACTTTTAACTCAACAATAATGAATGTATTTCTATCATAAACTCTTCATACTCATAACATAATCATGGCCTAGGTAGAGTATAAAAAATGTTGTTTCCAACCTCATATGTAAATCTAGAGTTAGAGTGCCAAAATTGTTGAATTTCATCCTTTGTGCTATTAATTAGCTTCTTATCGACTCATGGAAGCCTACTGCTAAAAGCCCAAGTATGATTTTCAATAGGACTTTCTAATCATGATCTTATTGATAGTACTTTTGATAATGTTTTACGATTTAGGCTTAATTCAAGACAAGTTTACCTTAATAATTGAGCCTTTTTAATTTTTTAATTTCTTACTAATGATGTTATTACTCTATGAGCAACTCTTTTATCTTTTTCCTTACTATTATTTACAATAGAATTGAATGCATTAAAAAAAACTTTAACAACAATATTATTTCGATCAAACTTTTTGTTTACATGAATCTTTGAAATTTATTTAGTAAAGGTCTCATTTTGTACATCTTTAGTAATTGTATAAAAATTTGGAATTTTTTGGTTAATGTCTTATTGGAAAACCATTCATTGAAATTTTTTGAAGCCCACAACCGAATGGTTTGTGATGACCTCTTGCCTTCAAGAATTTCTATTATGCTCATCAATTTCAAACCATTTTGGGGTTCTTGAATGTTTTTAAATTTTAACAAACTCATTACAAAAAGATGGATTTTGAATTTCTTTTTCTTCTTCACAAAGGTTCTCTCTTCTTATGTAATTTGGAGACACATTGAGTTTCATTGGTTCATGTGAGCTATCAATTTAATCATTGTTATCAACAAGTCGATTATTGAGTGCAATTTCAATGTCATAGGGTTCATATCCACATTAGTCAAGAAATTGTTGATGTATTTCTTCTTCTTCTTCTTCTATGATGCTACTCTTATCAATAGGTGTTCCATCAAATTTTACAATATTTTCACATTCATGTTCAACATTTTTATTTTCAATATTATTGTCACTTTCATTTTTTAAACATTTCATTATATTGAACACTAAAATATCCAATTTAAATGTCATTTAAGGGTAAATAAGGAGCTTCATCTTCTTTCAATAATTAACATTAGAAATTAATACTTGGTTCATATTGTATACCCACCTCCCAATGGTCTTGGAATGGATGCATTTAGATGGAGAAAGATTTCAAAAGGCTCATGGTACTTGTGGACCCCTCAAAGGCATGATATATAACATATGAACTTTATTTATGAAATTTGGTCTTTTGTTGTTGGCTTCTAGTATGAATGTTATCTATACTTAGTGGAATTCTTAGTTGAGACTCTCAATCTTCCATTGTTGGTTTCTAGTGTGATTATGCAATATGCTCGCCAAACTGTATTAATTTCTAATGTTAATTATTCAAAGAAGGTTTTGTTTCATAAGAAGAGACCTATGTTCACATATTCCAAGGCATGTTATTATCCACAATGTGTGACACTTCTTCGTGCATCTCTACCAAGTTCTAAACAGATACAGATTTTCCATTTCCATGGAGGAGATTGATGATTTTGTACTGATGTATTCAACCAATGTGCTTTTGTAACATGTTGTAATTAGACAATTGGTCATTTGTACTAGGACCTCACTAGTCTTATTGATATTTTGTAAAATTTGTTACTCGGACTGCAACTGGGGGTTTTCTTGCTGGTTCTTTCCCGCCAGTATGTCCACCTAAACCAGCTATATGTAAAATATTATATATAAATAAAATTATAAGTGGTCTCCCACTTTTTCCTAAAAAAAAAATTGTGTAAATGTCCACATATTTTTCCTAGACACAGTTACTATTTCTTAAAATATTTCTTATGATTTTTCATAATGTTGACCAGTCAATACTTTACTGTAAATATTCTATAGTCATGCTCTTAAATGTCATAAGAATATGTCATAATTGTAAGTTTTAATTTGATCAGATTGTATGCAAAAAAATTAATTCAAATCAGACACAATAACACAGTAGATACCTTGGGAAAACCCTCCTCTTGAGGGAGAAAAACCCAGCCACAAAATAACACTTATATATTGAATCTCAATAAGGAGAGTGTCCTTTTACAATAGGCCAATCTGAAGGCCAAATATGTGCATCAACTAAGAATGCAACACAGCCAACACAAAACAATATTTCCCTGATACAAGATACAGTCACAAGAGATATCGCTTCACCTTGAAGAGCACGCACTTGACAATAATCAATCTGAATCAATAACTTCGCCTTTTGTACTTGGACTGAACTCGCATGTATGTGATATGAATTGAATGCTAATGAATGAGTCACAATGAAATAATCAAATGAATATATATACAATATGAAAAGGCGTGTCACTCCAAATCATATCAGGTCGGCCTCAAAAGAATTATATCTTTTACTAATTTTAATAAGTCGGCCACCTCAAAGTCATGCCTCTTTATTAAATGCATCTTTTATCAAAGGGAATGACTCTTCATTAAGACACATATAAAAATTAAATAGACAACGGCTATATTTAATTATTATTTTCATGCGTACTGGGCTGGAAGGTATTCGCTTGAAGTTGCCACGATCTTCAACAATAATCTAGGGTTTCATCTTATAAAGCTATAATAATATTATATGCATTTAGAACATCTTAGACACCTTCCTTGAAGCATTCAACAAATGACAAATAACTACCAACACAAAGTGAGATGCCTCATTTCCTAATATGAGGACAAAATAATAAATCAAAATATTAGGATGCAAGGTTGACCCACCTTTCCCAATACTTGGCTAAGTTTATCATCTATTGAGGAGTGGATCCCAACAACAATTGTGGTTAGTGCTTACTACTAATGAAAGGAATTTACCTATTCATTTTTTCTTTATTGTAATATTCCTAATGACTCCTCATCTCAAGTTAAATTGTGGGAATGGATTTTTATGCCCTCCCTATGACTAAATGGCTACAAGGAGGTGAATATGATATGGTGGAAAAAACCAAGATACAAGTTGGTTTAGTTCTCATAAACTCTCTAAAAAATAATTGAATTCCTACATCCTAACTAGAAATACCATGAGGGGTTTAGATCCCATTTTAGACAAAAATATTCTTATACTGATCACTAGTTCACTTGGACCAACTAAAGAGATGGTGAACTAAGGGAAACTTAGTTGTATTGATAGATTAAAACTTAATTATTTCTCTTTCCATTGTCCCTCTCCACAAAACACCCTTATTTAAGTAGATTCTATTAAACCTATCTCACATATCACCTCCCAATTCTTTAAACTTTTCAAACTTCTTATTCCTCATACCTAATAATCTATCCTTCAAGCTCAACACTTCCCCCCTCAATCAAATTGATCACCTTGCTTGCCTAATATCCCTTTGGTTGATGTTCCTAGACCTCATCAAAATGGTAAGTGGATACAATTGTGGAATGATGCGATTAAATCTATTGCACTACCTTACTATGATCTTACAATAAGAATATGGCTAGAAAGAGATCTAGAATGGAAAAAAAATATGGATCCAAATAGAAAAAGAAACTTGTTTTGGCTTTAGCACTTACTAATAACTTTTCTACAATGAGTGGTTGCTTTTGTTGAAATAAAACTTAGACGATTTGAACTTAATTGTGGCAGAGGATCTCAATTAAGAGATAGGCTACATTGGATGAAAGGATATAAGGGATACAAATTATTTTTTAGTTATCTCAAACATATTTACATTCTCGAGAGTGGATAATATCTATCATTGATCAAGAGAGGTAGTTCCATGACAACTCTAATGATATTAAATCCATTTTCCTCCAACATTACAAATAATTTTTAATTGATCTAGTTGAAGGAGATCCACATCAAGATATAGTGAAAAATTATGGGCATAACAATTGTATATTTTTTTAACATATATAATATGTATGGTTGGATTAGTGAGATATTTATAACAAGTATGCAATGAAGTCAAACTTTATTAGATTTGATTCTTAATAAATTAGTTTTAACTATTCAATTTATAGCTTTATGCAATCTATAAGTTTAAATAGTTTGATTGTATCTAAACTTTATACATATAAAAATATGATAAATGTCTGATTATTTTGCTTTCCAATCTATAATTTTTTGATGTTCTTGGCTATATAATTGAAGTTCATTTATGTTAACAACTATTAGATTAAATATTTTTATCCCCAATTATTTTCAAATAATTTTATACTAATCTTTGTATTCTTATTCTTTCTTTCATCGCTTCATTTAAAATTTGAACCATTTAAGATGCTATGTTATAGGATTATAGTTGTCTCCAATTTTAAATTGTTAATGGTATGAAATATTATTGATTTTGTGATGAATTATTACAAGTTCTATTTTAGATTTGTATCTCCCTTTATCTAGATATACGCTTCTACCAAAAGTCTCATTGTTTCCTTTTAGGTGTACTGTATATATATATATAACATGGAAAATGCAGATCATGTTCCACCTGTGCCAGATTCTTTGTTTGCAAATACTAGTAATGAGATTAAAAAATTGAGAGATTCAGTAGCACAGGGTGCAAACCCGGGGATATATAGTGAACCATGCATGTTAATATTGCATAGTCTAGAAAAACTAAAAGATGAACTTGAGAGGACTAGTTCATATTCCCTAGATAGAGTGACTGCTATTCTTTCTCGCATGCGGGAAGAAGTAGATGGTGACGTTCCCCTTAAATAAATACAAGATAGTGTCACCAAAGAAATGATAAAAGCCACTTGTTTTCCATTTTATCAAAATGTGTGTAAGGTTAGGGGATACCAGGTCACTAGATGTGCCGATCATGCTATGGGCTCATTGATCTACCCACAATTTCTCACAACACATGGTCTATACCCAAACAATGACCAAATTCCATTGTATTTTGTTCAGCAGTTGTATGTTGAGGTCCATTTGGGCCTCAAAGTTAACTACTTGGACATTCCACCATATGTTGGTCAGGGGCGTGGTAGGATTGCTGATAGGCCCACCTATTTTCGAGCAAATAGACCACCCCCAGTGTTTGGGGTATTAGTTAGTGATAGGTCTCCTGCTCTCACCCTAACTCTAGCCCCCATAGCAGATGAGGTTGTCGTTGCTTCCCAAAAGGAAGTAATTGACACTGTAGGTGTCATTGCTGCTGCCACCACTAGGATATCTGATGATTGTGTAGGTCAGTATTTGATGTCTAGAAATTCCTGATCCACACCATTTTTCAGTACAATGGACCACCATGGATCCTTTTACAGTGGCTGACATCCCTACTCCTACACAACTTGATGCACTTATAGGAGATATGGCACACATGACTCTGCATTGTTTGGCTGCGGACCTATTGGAGGCATATGCCCACATTGCATCAGACAATGGGATCAATATAGAGCATGTTAAAGAGAATTTGAGATGCAGAGGTCGTTCAATTCTAGGATCCCATCACTCTTAGCCGAGCACTAGTGCACATTAGGATCCACCTATAGTTCATACGATAGCTGCACAGACTATGGGTTTTACTGATATGTTGATTGGTTCTGGTTCATCATCACCGATGCCATCTCACCTTCATAGTCCTCTACATTCATCATTTATGGCACGACATGGGATAGATCAGATGGATGCAGATGTTGATTCATCGCTTGATCGTTTGGTGGATATGGTGGAGGCGACTATTTCAGAGGACTTAGGTCATCCGATATCAAATGATGTGCATGTATGTGTGCATGTGCATGTTTCAATTCTTTTTTCATTATTTTTTATTTTTATTTTTAACTAGATATTCATGTAAGTTCATATATATGTGTATATATATTGTTATAGGTGGACATACCTCATGTCACTCCTAGCCTTGGTCCAAATCGTGTGCATGATCGATGTGACTCTGTGGATGAATCTGTTGTCAGTGGATATGTGATTTTTACATTTTTATATAATCACACGTGTATATGTACATGCAATCTATTTATGTATTCATAGATCTAGATTGATATTTAAAAATATAAGTTCATTTAAAAATAACTTTCATAAAATTCATTTAATATAAATTATATGTATTTAACACATCTTGTACACAATTTTATTTGCAGGGCTCAGCACATCCATCAGAGCAGGACCGTTCTCATTCAGATGGCCATTCGTCTAGTAGTAGAAATTCATATTAGGCCATGCACTCTATATTTATGATCTTTACCACATGTATTTGATTATATGATGATCTTTAATAGTATTTGATATTTGATGATCTCTAACTTACATTTGCTTATATGATATACACACATTTGCTTATTTGTTGATCTTTAATATTCGACATTTGGTGATCTTTAATTTACATTTTGCTTATATGATATGTACATATATTTTCTTATATGATATATACATACATTTTTCCTCTTTGCTTTATAATATGTGTTATGTTTATATGTGGTCCCTTACATGTATGTGGCACATGTGTTTGCTTTTATGGTTTAAACATGTTTACACATAATATATGTATGCATTTGTTTTTACTATTCAATATACATACATGTTTTCTCTTATTTTAAGGATCTCTTACAACTTACATTTCCTTATATTCAATATACATTTGATCTCTAGTAGAAATTAGGGAAATCAATGCCACTTTATAATTAAGTTCGTTATTCATGTTGATCACAATAAATATTTCTTTTTTTAAAATGACTTTTAAGCAACATGAACCATTGAGTTGAGAACAAGATATACCCTTTGACAAGTAACTTGAATTCAATTCAAATATAATTTTAAGAAAATTCAATTCAAATTATAATGAAGCCATTATAATGCTTTTGACAAGTAACTTTGAAATTCAATTCAAATATAATTAAGAAAATTTAATTCAAACATACCTCTGCTTATACATTTTTACAATCAACTTGAAATTCAATTCAAATATAATTAAGAAAATTCACCAAATTATACCTCTAATATACATTTTGACACTTTAAACAAAAATTACTAGATATGTTGTGCATACCATGAATTAAATAACAAAAAACTCCACAATGAAATAACTTGTTTGTTTACTACTTGATTCATTTAAACTAGATCTAGTTATTCCATGTACACTTCAATAATTTTGATTCACTTGTAGCGCAGATTTTGGAGAAGTTTTTGCACATTTATCAAGGAGGCAAATATTGGAGCTCGACAACTTTTCATTTTTATCAATCAAGGAAAAATTTGGAGGATAATTTAACTAAGTTGGTAGAGGACTTGTTTAGAGTCATCTTCAAGTTGAAGAAGAAAATGGGACAACAAAGAAAAAGAAAAAATGTGTCTCAACGAAAATTGTCAAAAGAAGAAGAACAAAAGAGGCGTGAACAAAACTTGGAAAATTATCATAGAACAAAAAAAGGTGCATGCTTGTTTCTTCTCTCTCTCACTCTCAAGTGTGTGTTTAAGACTTTTAATTTGAAGGTTTCTAACCATCATTCCACTTGAATGACTATAAATACTTTTAAATGTCCTCAAGTCATCTTGGTCATGCAAGTTGCAATGTTTATATGATCCTTGACTCCAATTCCTTAAGCCAATTCTTTTTGTTTCAATATTTGTGTTTTGTGTCTTTGGTCTTTTATTTTCATCACTTCAATGTTCTCAAATTATTTTTATGTTTTATGCTCTATGGATTCCTCAAGCTGGAGTTGAGCCAAATCTAGATATTGGATCAAACAAATATGTTGAAGAACACATGGACCTTGAAGTTAAGGAGGAGACCCAAGTTCAAACAATGCTTGTTGGAGAGGGGTCAAGATCACTTCCTTCTACTGGTATGGATGAGCATATAAAACTAGCACAAAATTCTCTCACTTATAGCTCATCATGTTTTA
>VDFB02334391.1:130513-194507 GCA_007258455.2 Sequoia sempervirens
CAACAAATTTTTTAATGGCGGTTATCTATTCAAGGGTGCCCTTAAAACATTATGATATACCTTAGTGTATGTAAAATTATATATAAATCAAACATATATATCATTATAACTCTATATAAATTTTGACAGTCTATCCAAAATACCTCCTTTTATTTGATATAATCTTCTTAAAATTTTGATTGTATTCTATGAAAAAAATCTCTAAATACGGTCATACGACCATCAAATTTAAGCCCTACCTCCTACCCCCACTCTCCCTTTCTCTCCCACTCCCTCCATATCTCTCTCTCAAGTCATAATTTAAAAAGAATATAATTTATATTTATATTAATATTAAAAATTAATTTTTAATAGAGGGGGTTCGACTGAACATCTTTAGAATGTTTGACCGAACCCAATTTAAATCTATTTTTTTATTGTATGTTGAATGGGTTCGGTCGAACCCCTATTCGACCGAACATTTTTTTTTTGTTCGACCGAACACCTATTCGACCGAACCCACTTATTTTCACCCTCATCCCCTGAGGCACCAAATTTGCTGAGAATTTTGCACTTCAAAGCTCGATTTGAGAATGAAAATGGAGGAGATCTCAGAAACCCAACTAGTATCAGGTTCCCCTCAAAATGAGCTATCCAATGAATATAATTTTAATATGTTTTGATTATATTATCTATTTGTTTTTTAAATTTTATTAAATATAGGTTTTTCACCAAAAACAAAACTCTATCTTTTGCACATGTGGAAAATAAGAAGATTATCAATTTTATTTTTTTAAATATGAGTGCACCAGATATTGGAGTCCTTGATCCAACACAAAAAAAAAAAATCGATACATACAGTAAAAGTTATGCGTTATATGGTCGTGTTATGTCTGAATTGTAATTGATTTGACTTTGAAACTTGATTAAAGAAAAAATATTCAATAAAAAACTATCTATCCAAGTGGAAGTACTAGATATAGAGTTACAAATTTAAATTTGAAAGAATTGGAATTTTATCTTTCAAGGAAAAAAAGTTATGCGTTATACGGTGTGCGTCACTTTTTAAAAATGTTGTTTTTTGAAAAAAACCAATTTTCGTGGGAGATGGAAAAATAAGTGCAATCTGATTCCAAAATTTTTGAAAAAAATATTTTTAGAATCTACAAACAAAATATGACAAGACTCTAGTTTGCATCATCTTCAAATTCCTCATGGTTTAACCGCTATAGGTGCCCGAATGTGAAGATTTAGTTAAAAAATAAAATCAGTGTCCAGTTTGGCCAAAAATTGTAAACCACTATTGTGGGATCACCCCATTGCTTTGGTCACAGTCTAACTTATACACCTTGGGTCTATGATCCCTAATTCATCCTCCTCTACTAGGTCTTATTCTATTGCCATATCTTTGAATTATGATTCTTCTTCTTCTAGATCCATATTCTCTTCAATGTCACCACTAAACCCTTCTTTGTTGCTCTTTTCCATCCTCAATACTTCTAATGGTTGAGTTTTAACATTAGATTCCTCTACTTTATTTTCTTCCATTTCCTTAATGTCCTTGTTGTTATTGGTATTTACTTCCTCCTTTTTTCTATCCATATTCCCATCTTATTTTTTCGCTCCATTCTTGGAACTCTCTCCTGAATTTTGGTCCTATTTTTTTGCTTTTCTTTTGGCCTCCATACTAATTTTGTCTCTTTCTTCCTTTCTTACTTCTTTCCTTTTGGTTTCTTGTTGCAAGCTTCTTCCTTGTGATTTCTGCTGCTACATTTGCGCAAAAAAAATTATCTTCTTCAATTTTCACATTCTGCTCCCATATTTTTCCTTCTACACTCAATTGGATCTTTTTTGGTATTGTTTTGATTGCTACCACTTGTATTCTTGTGTAAAGATAAGAATCTTCTTCTATTAGTTATGTATCAATGTCCATTAATGTACCCAAAGATCGCCCTATTTTTTCCAAGCGGTCCCCTGACCAATATTCTAGTAGAAGGCTATATAATCTTAACCAGACTACATGTTCATAAGGATGTAAGCTAGACAGGTTAAAATTTTGATGCCATTTTTCCATATATAATGGATGGCCCTCCATTTCCCATAACCCTCCTTGTAATAATTTTTTTCTTTCCTCTTCTATCGCAAATACATCAATAAAAAATCCTTTTGAGAAAAAATTGATAATCTACTGAGTTTTCCAGGTTGCCTTAACCCATTCTCTTATTTTGCTTCTTTCACACTTGGGTCCAATAAATCTGCAAATTATAGCTAAATCTTCTAGCAGACCTATGTCCTCATTGGCTTCTTCTATTAAATCAATCATTTGTATATTTTCTTCCAAGACCTTTATATTTCCTTGCTTTTCTACCTTATTAATCTGCAAACCCTTCTGGCCTATATTCACACCACCTTTATTTGTTTCACTTATTCTTGTTTCCATAATTTTATCCCCTTTTGCCTTTCTTTTCTTGGTTCACATGTTTTTCTATTTGTTTGTAGTTTAAATTGTATTTCACTAACTTCAAATCTAGATATGTTTGTTGATCGCACTTTACAATATAAAATTCACATGAAAATTTTGCATTTGCCAAATTCACAAGCAAAACTATTTTGAATTGAAATATGTTTATTCAATATTGAGTTAACTGAATTTCATTCTTTTGTATTTTGTTTAAGTCTACCAAATATTTATTTTGTTTTTTATATATTTTTTATTTTACATGTATAAATGGAGTTCAAAAAATAGAATAAATGTATCAATGAGAACAATTTGACTTTTAAAGTTAGACTTAAGATATTGACATTTGAATATCTATGTATCCATATTTTACCTTTTTCTTATATTTTATTGTGTGTACAATCTCCTTTTAATTTTGTTATAGGAAAAACATATAAGATGAAACATTCTACTACTTGTAGATGCTAAACTTTATTGAAAGATATTTTTTGATTTACTTGTTAAAAGTGATATGTTACAAGTATATACAAATATAAAATTGTACAATTTATATAAAAAAAATATGAAATATCTGATATAAAATATATATATATATATATTTTTTTAACAATTTGATATTAACAATTTAAATATATATTTAAAAATTTCATATAATAACTATTTAAAAATAGATATTAAGATAATATATCATAGATTTGCTCTAAAACTAAAATCTAACGTAGATATTATCTGACTGTTCCTCTTTCTTCAGGTGACCTATCATAACTCTAAATTGATTATTATATTCATCGAACCTAATTTTAGGAAACACTGCGGTCAATGTGATCAGAAAGTACACAGTAGAATCCTACAATCATATCAGAAGCTGACAATGGAATTAAATAAAAATTTCACCCTAATCTACATACACCCTACAATGCCTTGCCTACACAGGATTGTCTACTTCTTTCGGGACTCAGATTTTCTAAGTTCTATTTTTTGCAGCATAGCAGTGAGAACGAATTGTGGCAGCATCAGGTAGTAGACTGCTTCTAAACCAAATTTGGAGCATTTGGAATTCTCCTACTGCCATTGGGGTTTGTTGTTTATTGTGACTAATTTGTTTTGTGTGATTGTAAGCTAAGAAACAAGGAATCGGTGTTTGAAAATAAATGTTGACCAGCTTGAAGTTTGCATTAATTTATCTTTTTTGGAAGCTTTTGAATGGCAGGAAACTTCAGACCAACTTTATTTGGTTTTTCTATGGGGAATGAAGAAGCAGCAGGGGAAAATTCTCTACCCTGCACTGAAAATTCTAATAGAATTCAGTGCAAACATAAAGAGAGATAAAGAGAGAGAAATGTTTTATGGGAGTCCCCATTTCTTCAAAGTCATGATCGGAGACTTTGCCCAAAGATTGGTAACTCTAAATGCTCATATACCCTTTTATTTTATATGCATGTGTTGTTGAAAGTTCATTTTATATGGGTTTTGTTTACTGCAGCATATTCCTCCTGCGTTTGCTCAAAAAGTCAGAGGTGAGATTGGAATGGGACGGAGTGGGGTTTTGCAAGGCCCCAAGGGTCTGCGGTGGAATATCAAACTATGTAGTACAAGTAGTAAAATTGAATTTTTTGGCAGGGGTTGGGAAAATTTTGTACACCAACATGCAATAGAGTTTGGGGATTTTCTAGTATTTAAATACATATGTAGGATATATTTCAGAGTTAGGATATTTGGGAAGAATGGGTGTGAAAAAGATATACCTATTTTTCATTCTGAGAAGATTCAGAGTGATTATGAATCACAGAAGAGATACCCTGCTCTTACTGCCAATGCTAGTGCTATTCTGACGAGTTCTGATCACTTGATGAACAGAAAATTGTCAGTTGATTTGAAAAGAAAATCATCAGCAGATGCTGAAAATAAAGTGAAAAAAGCCAAACCTTCTTCTCATAGTAAGTAAAAGCTTTGTCCTCAATGAAAAATTGAAAATTTGCCAAACTTGTTTCTCCTATATTATGAGAAACTCTAAACTTAGCATTTGAATAACCGCAAATTTTAATTTGCATGCAGGCCATCCTTCCGACAGTCCTGAACATTTCAATCCATCTGCTACCAGAAAGGAACGTCAAATAGTGAAATCTGCGAAGACAAAAACTGAGAGAAGGAAAAAGGGGAAAAGTTATTATGTTTCTGCCAGACATCCTCTTAACGAAGTAGAAAAGAAGGCCCTGGGGGATGCTAATTCTTTCGTATCAGAAAACCCCTTTGACTTAATAACTATGAAGCCATCAAACCGATTGTCTAGGCTTGTAAGATTCCTTGGCCTCTCTCTATGCCTGCTTGTATTTAGATATACTGTCATTAGATCTGGGGTGATATTCATCAATCTCTATTATATTGCAGTCTCCTATACCCTGCAATGAGAGTTTGACAGAGGTTTAAGAAGCCAATCTATTGCAGTCTATAGGATATTTTGGTTTCTGTATTTTGTTACGTGTTTTTGAATAATAGGGTTTAAATGGTTCTTAATAGGTTAATGTTGCTTAGTTTTTGTGAAAATTTGTTCTGCAGAGAATCTCAAATGCATTTGTAGATAATCTCAAATTACCAAGAGAAAGAACAGACCCGACTCTTGTGGATCCTAACAAAAGGGAATGGCCTACACGGTTCCGCGGAGATCTCCCTAGAACTCTCGAGATTGGTAGATGGAGACGTTTTTCAACTCGTAATAACCTCGAGGAAGGAGATGTCTGCGTTTTTGAGCGGGTAGATGATAGCAAAAAAGAAATTAAGCTTAATGTCCATATTTTCCCCGTTGTCAAAGACCGTAGTCGCTACTACAAGTGTATTAAAGCAGGACAAGAGAATGATAGCCTTGCACCAACTACAAACCTCCATAATAAGAAAATAAAAGTCTTACGCAATGATTTTGCCACCAATTTGCCAGCAAAGGCATTTGGACCTGAACAGGGAAAATGTGTGAAACAAGGAATAGGACAGCTGCAAGGGGAGAAGGAAAAACCTGGTAATGGAAACAAATGTATTAATCTGGATAAACCAAAATGTAAACCTTCCATTTCAGAGAGGAAAGCAGTTTGTAGGCGTAGCCTACGATTAGCACAAGCATGTCATATGGCAAAGTGTCCAAAGAAAGAGCTGTGGGATGGCAGGAATGTGGTGATATTGTTGTAAAGTGACCACTTCTCTAGATGATGTGAATGGCAAAGAAGAAGACTTGATGATTGTATGGGATGGCAATTATGCTAGAAGCTGTGCCATGGTAAAACTGAATGGAAGGTTTTATACTTTACATATTTTTCATATTAATGAACTTTTCATTGGAAAATTATTTGCTCTTGCATTAAAATTTCTTTTTTCATTATGCATTACATTTTGCATTCCTTTTATTAGGTTTAGTTTACTTAAAAAAACCTAGGAGCGCTCCTACTTCACTGTCTATAGATTCAGTAGTTGTATTTGTTATCAATAATAATCACATGTTATGCTCGCTCAAAGGGAAATGATGCTTATCCATTATCTGATTTAGTTTTAAATTTTTATTTAATCTGCAATATAGAAAAATAGGATCTTGTAATATTTAGCTATCGATGAACTTTTCATACTTTTCTAAAATGTATTGATAGCTGGATGAGGAATGAATACCCTCCCCTAACCTGTAATTTTCTTCTGTCTGAAGATGCTCTGTGATAGATTCATTGAGAAGCGTATTGTGTTTTTGAAAGGGAATTGAAAGAGATTGTATATTTCCATCAATAATTTCCCCTTTTGACTTCAAGCAGAGCATTGAAATTGGAAATTTCATCATTCATTGTCTCCACTTTGTTAATGACAGCCAGTATTTTTTTCTCTTTCTTATTCTTATAAAATCTACCACTTTTCTTTTAATTTTGTTTCAATTTGTAAAATTTCATGACTGCAGGCAGCGGCAGCACAAATAAGGTCTGTTACATATCATCTTTAAAGAAAAAACGGCATTTTTATGAGGCTCCTAGTTTCTCCAGATTTTTGTGACTCTCACCCAAATTCCTGTACCTGAACTTGAGTACATATAACCCTGGTAACTATCAAGGTTTTCTCATCTTTTTTGGCATCTGTTGTGTCATTTTCATTTATGAAGCCACTGAGATCAAATGCACCGAAAAAATCATTGTAAGTATGATAATATCCATGGGAACTTACAAACATTTAAGAGCTAAGTATGTTATGATACCTAATGGCAACGGACAATCGGTGGAGATCAATTCTAGAGGCCCTGCAGTGCTCAAAAGAGTAGGGCAATGGCAGACCTACAACAGAGGAAAAGCATGGTAAGTATGATAATATCCATGGGAATCTGTCAGTTTCAGACCGAAAAAATCAGTTTGTATAGATTATACTGCACATGATTATAGGAATGTGGAATATATAACATTTCTAACTTGCAGTTGTAATTTTAGAAAACCTTGTCAATCTGCTTTTCTGTATTCTGGGTGGAAGCAGTGTATTCTCAATTCAAGGAATTATTTCAAATATGTAGTGGCAACATTTTTTGAAATAATTTTGTGTGAGTAAATTGCTTGAGTGATGCAATGTAAATTTTGTGTGAGTAAATTGCTTGAGTGATGCAATGTAAATTTACTTTCAATTAAAGCAATTCTTACTGGTTCAAAACGAGCACTTAACATCATAGAAACTGTCTGACAGAATTTTGTAGATCTGCAGTACATCAGGTGGCTAATATGTCGAATGCCAATTCATCTTTTTCAATCATTTAACTAAGTCTATGCATTCTTTAATCTTGTAATGCATTGAAAGAACCATGAAAAACTAGAACTGATCCTAAAACACTCTTCAGAAAGGAAAGCAGAAAATGTGTCGAGCATTTATGTTGAAATTCAATCATTTTCACGCTAGACCTCACTAATAGCTTATATTTGATTCAAGTCTCTGCCTCCATTGAAACCTCACCTTTGTAGGGGGAAGTTTTTGTATTCACCAATGGTCTCTGCAAAACTTCCATGGTGATATCCTGTATGATCTTTCTCAACTATGAAAATTCATAGTCCTTCCTTGTAATGTCCTGAAGATTTTCATTCTGATTTATTTGGAACCATGCAGAGCTATAGACAAAAGAGAAGCGTTGACCCATTTTTAAGCAAGCCTCGAACTACTTTGTATGGGTGGGCCAAGTCCAGAAGAGCATGCGCCAGGTGATGATGGTTCTGACTTCTGTCTCCAAGATAATGGAATCAACCATCCATTATCCCCATGAAATAAAATTATGGACATCGACAGACATATCTAGTGCTTTATGGTCCAAATGGTCGTGGATTTTGCACAGTTTGTTCATTTATGTTCTCTTTGTATCGGAGGGTAGGCATGCGTGTGAATCCCCGAAATAATGAAATGGGTGGATCAAGAGTGGACAAAAGACATCAAAACCGCCCAAGAAAAGCATGGAGGGAATAAAAAGGGTGCGCAAAGGGAAAGACGGAAATATGTAGGTCTAATACCACCTTTTTTTTTAAAACTTTTTTAGGTAGGTTTAATTTATTGCAAAAATCTCACTTCGAAACCTTATTTCTCCACCGTGGGCACTTCTATGTAATTTTTTTTGGTTAAAATTTATCTAATGAGTAATAGCATTCAACTATTTTCAAATTTTAACCATATCAATACTGTTACTTAAAGTATTTGATTTGACTCTTAATTTTAAAATTACCGAGTCACTTGCTGTTTTATTTCCTTCCCAAAATTGCATTCCCACTAATATTGACTCTTAGATATATCTACTTTAACTTTCAATTGTATGCAACCTCTCCTATTCACCATTTATAGGAAAAAATGAATCACCTTTCATTTTCAGAATTTGAATTCATCTTTAAGTTGTAAACTTTAAATTGGAAAACAACCTTTCGTAATATGAGATCTATTATGTGTTTGCATGTCAATCTTATGAACTTCAAACGCTGTAATCTCACCTACGTGATTTCCAATGACGACTTGTGCTCTTAGTAGGAGTGGGGTTACTTTTGCCATGCTAGGAATTGATCCTCCATTTTCTTTCTCCATAACAAGAGTTATTGGCATTCTCATTAGGCTTGTGGGAATACCAATTAGATCATTGGCTTTGGATGAATATTTAGGAGTGTAAATGTTTACCATATCCCTAAGAATTGGATGATTTAGAATACGATTCAAGGGGTTGATACTTTGCATTTCTCTCTTTATTTTCTCAAACTCCATTTTTTTTCTCTTGCTCCTTTTTCTACTCTTTCTACAGTGTCTATATTATCTCCAATTATTCTTTATTTTCTATTCCTTCATCTCCCTCTTTACAGCTATATTAACGTTCCTCTCATTTTATTAGGTTTTGTTCTTGCATTTGTATCATCAACCTCTTTCATGCATGCTTCTTACTCCATGAATATCTACATGTACTTATCTATAGTGAGAATTTTAGATTTTTGGCTCAAAGTAATTGTAGCACCACTCTTATAAAAATATTTCTCATTCACCCTTGTATTTGATAACTTTAGTGAAAATAATAATGAGGTACATGCTTTGTTTCCTTTTAGTTATCTATAAATTGATTTATAATATTTTTTGCTACCATGTCTTATTTTTCTCTCAATAAGATTCCTTAGCCTTCTTTGTCACTCTCTATTTATTACATACTAGTGAACAAATTTGTTATTTGGGAGATATGAAGGGGATGGCATTGAATTCCTACATTCTCATTATTAAATTTGAGGTTGAAACTAAGGTTTCTAGCACCTCCCATTATGTTCTAGTATGCTTGTAACCTAAGTAGGTTTACTTAAACCTACCATGTTTTGAACATTATGGTGCATATACTTAATGTTTATTTTTAAAAGTAGCATCATGTTGTAATGGTTCATTAGTAGTAGAATCATGTTCTATCTATTTAATAATAACAATATTAAATTCAATTTTTTTTTTGGATAGTTGAATTTCAAACTCATTCAATTTTGCCATCTTAGAATGTTCTCAATTGTAATTGCATCTCCTTGACCAAGAACAAATTCTCTAGTTGGATTCATGTCATTGCAAAGTGATTTTAGGTTAAGTGGCTAAATACTAATTCTTTTGAATCTTTTCTTGATATTATCTACTATAAGGGCCTATTTAATTGTTATGTTTCATTGATAGGCTAATTCAAATCTATTAATTTATAATTTATAATGCTTTACCATCCACTCTAATTCTCACTTTTAAAGTAGTTCCTGGATATTAAAAATACACTTACATCAAAGGTTTAGAACTTGTCTTGTGTGAGTTGGAAATGTAACAAGATCAATTCCCAAAACTCTTTTGTCCTAAATAGTGGGAAGTGCCACGTAGATACCATGGCCATCAAAGATAAATGTGTGTTCTTAGTAGGTGAAACTCCATTGAATATAGATCTTCAAAAGTAATTTAAGCATTTATAGAATAATTCCTTGGTTATACATGCATGAGTTTGGTTTGCCATACATATCTTTGGTTCATAACCTATAATATAATTTTTCAATTATCTTTGACCCTTGAAAAGGTAGAATATATGGATTCTTTGACTTTGAGCATTAATACAAAATAGTATTGTGATCAATTCTCTAATTTTTGACAATATATATGGAACATTCCATGAATTTGTTTGAGAATTTTCCTCATACCACAATATCTCCCAATTTGAACATTATTCTCATCATAGTTCCAAACTTGGTGTGACACATATTGGATTTTGTTATAAATTGTAAACAAGTTTTCATAAAATGTTTCTCTAATGGGGATCCGAGAAAGCTGGATTTGTCTCTCTATATATGTATCTTCTATAGTTTTTAGTGACAAATCAAGATGTATTATTTAAAGAGTATCCACCACAACTTCTCATGAAGTCCATTCTTGAAAGGATTTGGCCTAGTCTCACAAATGCGAGCAACATATAACTTCAATAATACAATTTTAAGATCATATCCTATCTCACCCATATCTTTACACCATTGCACAATCTTTTCAAGTACTCATCAAATAGTGTGGTGGGTACCCCTCCCTTTTATAGTTCTAAGAACTTGAAAACAATATGAAGGGTTATTGTAGGAATGTCCCATTTCTTGGAAATTTGATTAGATTACCCATTATCCTCAACATCTTTAATTGCATGATCCATGTCTAATTTTGTTTAGGTTCTTCTAAGGGAAACATTTTTATATGTAGCAAAAATTCTAATCACCTACACATCTGGTATGCTGTTTAGTGGATCTATAGAAATGTCCCCATTTTCAAAATTGTTGTGGAGCTTCACCCCTTCTTTGCAATTTCACAAAGGCCTTACTCTCTAAACTTGATTCCTCTTTGAACATTTCATGGTAATTGAGACATTTGCAATCAATTTGAAAGTAATTTTGTAATCTTTAGTTAAATTTTATAGTAGCATCCATAGATTGAGTAACTTAAAAAATTATAATTAAAGTAAAAGAAGAAAAATATAAGTGTGAAACAAAAAGTAGCTTATATTGATATTTAATGTTATCTTTAAACAATTACAAAGTAAATATTATATACATTTAGGTGAAAGCATTCGTGTCCATTTCTATATTTGAGTATTTATCTTTAGTTTTGATAGTGAAATGTTAAGCATGCTAATATTTAGAAACCAATATCTACTTGAAAACCCTTTTTCAAAATAAAATTTGTAATTAATAGTATGTAAAAAATATCTAATTTTCAATTGTATTGTTTTCAAAAAATGATTGATGTGAAGGGAAATACCATTACACTAAGTGAAGAACTAAAACCTTCAATTCATGTTATAAAATTTGATCTTAATGTAATACAAGAAAACTTTAACTTATAATCACTTTCAAAAAAAAAAATCTTAAAATCACCATTTAAATTAAAATTTTAGATTTAATTGTATATTAGAGTGGATAAAAAGTCCATTTAATTATTTAATTATTGAGTAGTAGTTATCCTCTAAATAGAAAAGAAACCACAATCATTTCTATGCATATAAATTATATGTCTCTAGTATTATTTATAAAGAAAGAAGCAATTTGGTCAAGAAGGCCTAAGTCTAGAAACTTTAGAACTTAGTACATCCACCTTTTGTATAGATTTTTTTGGCGTTGAAATGTGTTTGTATAGAGATGAACATTTAAAAAATAAGGAATTATTAGAAAAGACATATAAATCTTTAAAAAAGCATTTTCAACTTTATGTTGAAATAAAAATGCTTAGACCTCTTTAGAAGCAAAAAAATATTAAGAAAATGATACATATAAATGAGTTTTAATTTATTAAATTAGTGATCTAATTTACAAAGTAATGTAAGAATAAGTCACTGTGATTAGTTAGAAAAGTTGATATTGCAACATGTTATCAAATTTGAATTTTTTGTATAATCAATACTAATATAATAATATATTGATAATTTTAAATTAATGTGTGTATTATGAAATCCAAATTAATAAGTCACGTATATCTAGATTGTGTTGTGTACATTGATGAATAAGTTGTTTTAACAGGATTAGTTATCAGCCCTACAACTTCTATATATTCAATATTAATGCAATAGTATATAGAGGATGAAAAATAATGAATTCTAAACAAATTCAATGCAAACATTACTTCTTTCAACAATGAAATTTATATTTTTTAAAAAGAAAGTTCTCTCATATTAGTTGATATATGGAATTGTATCATATTGGTTGTTTATTTGATAGTATGAATTGAAATATGTTTATTCAATAGTGATTAAATGAATTTTATTCTTTTGTATTTTGTTTAAGTCTACAAAATATTTATTTTACTTTTTTCTTATATTTTATTGTGTGTACAATCTCCTTTTAATTTTGTTATAGGACAAACATATAAGATGAAACATTCTAGTTACTTATAGATGCTAAATTTTATAGAAAGATATTTTTTAGTTTACTTGTTAAAAGTGATATATTACAAGTATATAAAAAATATAAAATTGTACAATTTATATCAAAATTTGCACAATATTTGACATAAAATAAAAAATATATTATATTTATTAATAAATATATTTAATTTTTTAAATTTGATCTTACCAATTTAAATATATATTTAAAAAAATTATATAATAACTATTTAAAAATAGATATTAAGAAAAAATAACATAGATTTGCTCTGAAACTAAACTCTAACATAGATCTTATCTCACGACTGTTCCTCTTCACGTGACCTATCATAAGTCTAAATTAATTATTATATTCATCAAATCTAATTTTAGTACACAGAATCCAGTTTTTCTTCACAAATAAGAGCTGAGGAAAAGCTAGATAAATAATCCACCAGTTTAGGAAACACTGCAATCAATGTGATCAGAAAGTAGAAAGTTGAATCCTTACAATCATATCAGAAACTGACAATGGAATTAAATAAAATTTTCATCCTAATCTACATACACCCTACAATACCTTTGGACTGAAAATGTGAGGTTGGCTTGCCTTACCTACACCGGATTATCTTCGGGCTCAGATTTTTTGAGTTCTATTTTGGGCAGCATAGCAGAGAGAACGAGTTGTGGCAGCATCAGGTAGTAGACTGCATCTAAACCAAATTTGGAGCATTTGGAATGCCCCTACGTTGGGGTGTTTGTTGTTTATTGTGACTAGTTTGTTTTGTGTGATTGTAAGCTAAGATACAAGGAATCGGTGTTTGTAAACAAACGTTGAAGAGTTTGTAGTTTGCATGATTTAATCTTGGAAGCTTTTGAATGGCAGGAAATTTCAGACCAACTAAAGTTGGTTTTTCTATGGGAGAATGGGGGAATGAAGAAGCAGCAGGTAAAAATTTTCTACCCTGCACTGAAAATTCTAATAGAATTCGAGGCAAACATAAAGAGATAGAGATGTTTGATCGGAGTCCCCATTTCTTCAAAGTCATGGTCGGAGACTTTGCCCAAAGATTGGTAACTCTAATACTCATACACCCTTTTATTTTATTTGCATGTGTTGTTGAAAGTTTATTTTATATGGGTTTTGTTTACTGCAGCGTATTCCCCCTGCCTTTGCTCAAAGAGTCAGAGGTGAGATTGGAATGGGACGGAATGGGGTTCTGCAAGGCCCTAAGGGCCTGCGTTGGAATGTCAAACTATGTAGTACAAGTACTAAAATTGAATTTTTTGGCAGGGGTTGGGAAAATTTTGTACACCAACATGCAATAGAATTTGGGGATTTTCTAGTATTTAAATACATCTGTAGGATATGTTTCAGAGTTAGAATATTTGGGAGGAATGGGTGTGAAAAGAACATCCCTATTTTTCATTCTGAGAAGATCCAGAATGATTATGATTCACAGAACAGATGCCCCGATCATACTGCCAATGCTAGTGCTATTCTGACGGGTTCTGACCACTTGATGAACAGAAAATTGTCAGTTGATTTGAAAAGAAAATCAACAGCAGATACTGAAAATAAAGTGAAAAAACCCAAACCTTCTTCTCATAGTAAGTAAAAGCTTTGTCCTCAATGAAAAATTGAAATTTTGCCAAACTTGTGTCTCCTAAATTATGGGAAACTCTAAACTAAGTATTTGAATAACCACAAATTTTAATTTGCGTGCAGGCCATCCTTCCGACAGTCCTGAACATTTCAATCCATCTGCTACCAAAAAGGAACGTCAGATAGTGAAATCTGGGAAGACAAGAACTGAGAGAAGGAAAAAGAGGAAAAGTTATTATGTTTCTGCCAGACGTCCTGTTACTGCAGTAGAAAAGAAGAAGGCTCTGGGGGCTGCTAATTCTTTCGTATCAGAAAACCCCTTTGACTTAGTAACTATGCAGCCATCAATGGTATACCACTTGTTTAGGATTGTAAGATTCCCTGGCCTCTCTCTATGCTTGCTTGTATTTAGATATACTGTCATTAGATCTGGGGTGATATTCATCAATCTCTATTATATTGCAGTCTCCTATACCCTGCAATGAGAGTTTGACAGAGGTTTAAGAAGCCAATCTATTGCAGTCTATATGATGTTTTGTTTTCTGTGTTTTTGAATAATAGGCTTTAAATGTTTCTTAATAGGTTAATGTTGCTTAGTTTGTGTGAAAATTTATTCTGCAGAGAATATCAAATGCATTTGTAGATAATCTCAAATTACCAAGAGAAAGAACAGACCTGACTCTTGTGGATCCTAAGCAAAGGAAATGGCCTGTACGGTTCCTCGGAGATCTCCCTAGAGCTCTCGTGCTTGGTGGGTGGAAACAATTTTCAACTAGTAATAATCTCGAGGAAGGAGATGTCTGCGTTTTTGAGCGGGTAGATGATAGCAAAAACAAAATTAAGCTTAATGTCCATATTTTCCCCGTTGTCAAAGACCGTAGTCCCTACGACAAGTGTATTAAAGTAGGACAAGATAATGATAGCCTTGCACCAACCACAAACCTCTATAATAAGAAACTAAAAGTCTTACGCAATGACTGTACCACGAATTTGCTAGCAAAGACATTTGGACCTGAACAGAGAAAATGTGTGAAACGAGGAATAGGACAGCTGCAAGGGGAGAAGGAAAAACCTAGTAATGGAAACAAATGTATTAATCTGGATAAACCAAAATGCGAACTTTCCATTTCAGAGAGGAAAGCAGTTTGTAGGCGTAGCCTAAGACTAGCACAAGCATGTCATTTGGCAAAGCGTCCAAAGAAAGAGCTGTGGGATGGCAGGAATGTGGTGATATTGTTGTAAAGTGACCATTTCTATAGATGATGTGAATGGCAAAGAAGAAGACCTGATTATTGTATGGGATGGGAATTATGTTAGAAGCTGTGCCATGGTAAAGCTGAATGGAAGGTTTTATACTTCGCATATTTTTCACATTAATGTACTTTTCATTGGAAATTGGAAATTCTTCATTATTTGCTCTTGCATTAAAATTTCCTTTTTAATTATGCATTTCTCTATTTTTATTAGTCTGATATGCATAGAAAGATGGAATACACGGGCTATCAATATTTGGCATTTTATCTTTCTATTTTTAGTCTTGCAATTAAAAAAGGAAAAACAGTTTTTTTTTGTGACATTTTGCGTTCCTTTTTATTAGGTTTAGTTTACTAAAAAAAATTAGGAGCGGTCCTACTTCACTGTCCATAGATTCAGTTGTTGTATTTGTTATCAATAATAATCACATTTACTCTCGCTCAAAGGGAAATGATGCTTATCCACAATCTGATTTAGTTTTAAATTTTTATTTAAGTTTTGCAATATAAAAAAATAGGATCTTGTAATATTTAGCTATCGATGAACTTTTCATGCTTTTCTAAAATGTATTGATAGTTGGATGAGGAATGAATACCCTCCCCTAACCTAATTTTTTTCTGTTTGAAGATGATCTGTGATAGATTCATTGAGAAGCGTAGTGTGTTTTTGAAAGGGAATTGAAAGAAATTGTATATTTGCACCAATAATTTCCACTTTTGACTTCAATCAGAGCATTGAAATTGGAAATTTCATCATTCATCATCTCCACTTTGTTAATGACAGTCACAGGTATTCCTTTCTCTTTCTTATTCTTATAAAATCTGAGTCAATCTCTCACTTTCCTGTAAATTTTGTTTCAATTTGTAAAATTTCATGACTGCAGGCAGCAGCACATTTCAAATAAGGTCTATTACATACCATCTTTAAAGAAAAATGGTATTTTCATGAGGCTCCTAGTTTCTCCAGATTTTTGTGATCCCAACCCAAATTCTTGTACCTGAACTTGAGTACTTATAACCCTGGTAACTATCAAGGTTTTCTCATCTTTTTTGGCATCTGTTGTGTCATTTTCATTTTGAAGCCTCTGAGATCAAATGCACCGAACAAGTTGGTATTTACTATTTAGTACGTACCCAAATACATATCCAACCCAACATTTAAGAGCTAAGTATGTTATGATACCTAATGGCAACGGATAACCGACATAGATCAATTCTAGAGGCCCTGCAGTGCTCATATGAGTAGGGCAATGGTAGACCTACAACAGAGGAAAAGCATGGTAAGTATGATAATATCCATGGGAACCTGTCAGTTTCAGACCGAAAAAATCAGTTTGTATAGATTATACTGCACATGATTATAGGAATGTGGAATATATAACATTTCTAACTTGCAGTTGTAATTTTAGAAAACCTTGTCAATCTGCTTTTCTGTATTCTGGGTGGAAGCAGTGTATTCTCAATTCAAGGAATTATTTCAAATATGTAGTGGCAACATTTTTTGAAATAATTTTGTGTGAGTAAATTGCTTGATGATGTAATGTAAGTTTACTTTCAATTAAAGCAATTCTTACTGGTTCAAAACGAGCACTAAACATCATAGAAACTGTCTGACAGAATTTTGTAGATCTGCCGTAAGTACATCACGTGGCTAATATATCGAATGCCAATTCATCTTTTTCAATCATTTAACTAAGTCTATGCATTCTTTAATCTTGTAATGCATTGAAAGAACCATGAAAAACTAGAACTGATCCTAAAACACTCTTCAGAAAGGAAAGCAGAAAATGTGTCGAGCATCTATGTTGAAATTCAATCATTTTCACTGACAGCTTATATTTGATTCAAGTCTCTGCCTCCATTGAAACCTCACCTTTTGTAGGGGGAAGTCTTTGTATTCACCAATGGTCTCTGCAAAACTTCCATGGTGATATCCTGTATGATCTTTCTCAACTATGAAAATTCATAGTCCTTCCTTCTAATGTCCTGAAGATTTTCATTATGATTTGTTTGGAACCATGCTGAGCCATAGAACAAAGAGAAGCATTGACCCATTTTTAAGCAAGCCTGCAACTACTTTGTATGGGTGGGACTAGTCCAGAAAAGCATACGCCAGGTGATGATGGTTCTGACTTCTGTCTGCAATAAAATATAATCTTCTGAATGGGCCGACTTTGTCATAAAGATATATAAATAGCTCCCAAGGCTTAATGGAAAAAGGATTAGAAGGTAGTTACGATGAGAAGGCAGCAATTAATAATAAAGCAGAGACAAAGGAAAAAGTCAATAATTAAAGGGCAGATATTAACATATGAAGAATCACCTCCATTCCTAAGGCATACGATGGGATATATGAGGGAAAGAAACATCATTTGCAAGAAATCATCTTCTCAAAACATCTATTTTGAGGTTGATATCTGCAGATTGTAGAAAGTAGATCAGAGTTAATTATCTACCCTCAAGGACAGAATCGGATGATAAAAAATAAGTAATATCTTCAGAATATTAGACTAGCGAACAGCTTTAGAATTGCACTCACAGTATTCAGGCCATGAATGTCACAGAATATGAAGGCAATTGAGCATATTTGAGTTAGTCATCTTGTCATGTCCCTGCCCATGATTAGTCATTTTGAAAATTGGTGGGAACAACGGTGTTTTTTAACCACTTAAAATTAATATAATAATATTAAATTTAAATTATTAATTAATAATATTTAAATTTACTTTTCTTGAGGTTGATCTCCTTTGAAGAAGGCGTTGAATCTTGAGGCTGACCTATTTCTTGGGAGGCATATTAAACATATATAAAGTATATAATAAGGAGGAACAACTTGCATAAAGTTTGTGACATTATTAAACATACTTTATATATTAATACTTTATTATGCAAGTTGTTTCATCCTTATTATTTGTGACTTTATGCAAGTTGTTTCCTTATAATACTAATGAGTAGTATTGATAATTATTTGATGTTTTTGTATTAGCATATTGGTCAGAAATTACTTTCCACGACATGTCAAATTGTAATATACTACCTCATGATCATGGAAGAGGGATTGCCAATTATATTACTAGACAGGGTAGAACTAATTCCAACCTGAATATGCACTTTTGTATTCACAACTGCAAGGTGAGTGTACCAATGCACACATATATGGGGTGAGTTGAGAAGGATCATGCTATTTATGCACTCTAATTTGGTTTTAATGGCATAAAGGCGGTTCCATTCATATCCTTATTTGTGAATAAATTGGATATGTGTGTGTGTGTGTATTAACTCTAAAAATGAATAGTTAATTTTTTTTTTTTTGTATTATATATAGAGGAAACAACATATATAGGTTGCATTCAGGGTGTTACTATATGGGCATTACTAGCCCTCGTTTACATCATTCTATGCTATATCAGATTTCAGTGCTATACACAACTTACAGTATCTTTACAAAACATGATCATACTATCGGTATACACCGTTACAAAATACAAGCCAAGATATATATCAGATATACAAAACATAGTTTTGTCCCATACTATAACTTTTTGTAGAGACCATTCTTCTTTATTTCCACCCCTGAATACTCTATTCTTTTTTGCAACCTTTAGGTTCATCAATGCTTTTGCTACTTCCTATTCCGCTTCAGAGTGTCCTTCTATTGTAGCTTTGTTGCTTTGTATCCTTTCTGTTCTATTCTTTGGTCCCTCCTTTAGGTCATTCTGAAATTCTTGCAATGCTCTCAGGAATATGTCAACCCCAAGGTGTCCTCCTTTCCAAGTGTGGCCATACCTCGCTTCTTGGATGCCAATATTTACCTCTCTGTTCTCTAGGAATTTCCAAAACTTCTCTTTTGACAACTCCACTGTGATATACACCTACATAGCAACATTGTATAGAGTGAGTCTTTTAGAAGACTCAATAAGCAACCTCCTTTGCCCCTGAAACCCGTCTTCATTTCGTGCTTTCTAGATGACCCATAGAATTTCAGTAGAGAGGCAATGCCAGAATAAAGCAGTATCTTTTTTTTATTTTATTATCACAATCAAATAGTATTTTATTAGGCATAGGTTCACCATTATTTCCCCATATATATTGTTTTCATTACAAAATAGGTTCCATATTTCCTTAGCAGAGATACAATAAAAAAAAAATGTGTTTAATTGTTTCAGGTACCTTGTAGAGGTTACAAACATCAATAACATTGTGCTTGATTTTAGAAGACAATCTCTATAGTATTAACAACCATCTGAAACAGACTTTCTTAGCCTCAATTTCCTTACACCAGTTTTTCTAAAAAAAAAATTTCCACTGATTTTTATTCAGGGTCATTCCACAAACTTTATTAGCATATTTTGTTCTTTCTATTTGATCTGTTAGCATGCAATATATTTATTTTTCCTTTGTCTTCATTAAAGTGTTTCCATTTCACCATTGAAATTCTTTCAATTGCATATTGTCAGGTTTGGTTTCTACAGGAAATTGAAAATGGCTGCAAGCTTCTCTTAGGAGAGTATATGTCCTCCAATTACTTTGTGGAATATTGAATTCCGAGCTTAGATCATTCCAATCTTTCAACTTACCATCTTTCAAAATCTCATTAAAGCATTTGATTCCCTTTTGAGCCCAACACTTGGCTGAGCAGCTTTGGATTTAGGCAAGGGGTTTATCTTTATGTTTTAGATTCCACCAGATTGACCTACTGGCCATGATGGTCCTGTTATCACTCTTGATGAAGTGACAGTTGGTTAGGTTCTTTTTCACCACTTCCTATGCCTTCCATATGGTCCTGAACACATTAGAGCCTACATGTGTCATAGGTCTCTCACTACTAAGGGTATTGCTGAATGGAAAAAGTTTCCATGCCTTTGCTTGCCTGGGAACAACATTTAGAATGTTTTTCCGAATGAGTACCTTCCATGTTTCTACCCCTTCCAGGGCACCTATCACCCATTTAGATGCCAAGGAAATTCCTTGTAGTCTCAAGTCTTTCAGACCCAAACCTCCTTTTGTCTTAGAAATGGTGCACCACTCCCATTTAACCGAATGTCTCTTTCTTTTTCCTTTCCCATCTGGCCTTAAAAAACTTCCTTATCCTTTTCTGGATGCCATTAATCTGATAAGAGTTAAAGAACCAAACAGAGGCAAAGTCTATGTTGTATGAAGATCGTATTTTTTGACACACCTGTCGTCTACCAACCAAGGAGAGGAACCGTCTATTCCATTTTGCAATCTTCCTTTCAATCTTGTCCCTTATCCAAACCCATATTTCTTTTAGGTTTGGATCAACTGCAAAGGGAATGCCTAAATACCTCACTAGCTTCTAAGGACCCCCCATTGGAGGTCAAATCTCCTCAACCAATTTGGTGGGACATCTTTCCAACCCAACAAGCAAGATTTAGTAGGGGAAATTTTTGCACCAAAAGCATGGCAGAAGACATCCAGCTTTCCCATGAGGTTTGCCAATTTTTATTCCTCTAGCCTTAGAAGGATTGAGGTGTCATCAACAAACTGTAGGTTGATAAGTTCATTATCATCAGGCAAGGTGATGCCCTTAACTCTTGGGGATGAGGAGCTATCCCTTAAGACATAGTGCAATGCATTAGAAGCAATAACAAAGAGTGCATGGGCAAGGGGGCACCCTTGTCTTATTGACCTCTTGAAAGGGAGAACTCTTTAGTGAGAATTCCATTTACATCAACTTGTGATGTAGCATCTTGAAAGAGAGTTTTAACCATGTGGGAAAAGGAGTTAAGAAATCCAAAAGCCTCCAATATCATCAAAACAAAATCCCATTCAATTATATCATATGCCTTTTCAAAATCAAGGAGAAGCATTGCTGCTTCTTGATTTGTCTGCTTTGCCCATTCCATGGCCTCCCATCTGGTGTTGAGGTTCTCCAAGATATATCTTCCCTTAATAAAGCCAGTTTGGGTAGAGTTTATAATGGAGGGCAAGACATCTGCTAGCCTTCATGCTAACAACTTTGCCAAAATTTTATAAGACACATTAAGGAGGGTGATAGGTCTCTAGTTTTTAACTAAGGATCTATCCCCGTCCTTTGGAAACAATTTGATGATTCCTTTATTAATACTTCTACCCAGGGAGCCTCTGTCAGTGGCTTCATTGTAAACTTAGTACAGGTCATCACATATCCACTCCATGAAGGTCTTATAAAACTCTGCTGGGAGGCCATCTGCCCTTGGTGATTTATCATCTTTTAGTAAAAGAATGGCTTTCCTTATTTCCTCCTTAGTAGTCTCTTTTCCAAGCTCTATTGTCATATCCTCATTGATTCTTTTAGGAATAATTTGTTTTATAAATTCCTTGGCCTTGTAACTAGCCTCACTACCATCTTTTGAGGTGAAGAGACTATTGTAAAACTGAAAGAATTGCTTCCTTATATCCTCCTGGTTAACCAGGGTAATAGTTAAATAATTGTGTATCTCAATTAAATTAAATAAATGTAATTTTATTAATTATAAGTACAATTAAAATTTAATATTTTTTAATTAATTACAAGTATAATTCTAATTTAATAAAAATTCAATATAATTGTAAAAATATTATTAGTTAAAAAGATTAAGAAAAAAATATGAAGTGGATGGTCATTTTACTTTATAAGATTTTCTTTACAAAATATTAACGAAAATTAGAGAATCTAAAACGAAAAAATATGTGCATTTATTTTGTTGGGCTAATTTTAAAACAATTTTTTATGGATAAATTTTGATTTTTAAAAATTTGAAGTTTAAATTTGCTTTAAATGTTATAGATTCCATTTCCAATTTTAGTAAAATAATCTCATCTACTTTAAATCTTATCCACCCTTAGTTTAAAGAATTGTTCCTTTTTTTCCAATTTTTTTTATGTCCTCAAAGATTTATTTTTTGTAAAAAAAATCCTCATAAAAATACTATTTGCATTGGATAATGGGCTTAATAACTACTAGGAAAGGTTGAACGCTAAGGGAGAACATGCTTTAAACATGGGAATATTTCAGTGGCTAATAATTATTAAAAATACAATATAAACATAGTTATTTTTATTTAGTTAGAAAATCAATCCAATTAATAAGTCTATTTAGTTCAATTAAAATGTTATTTCTCATTAATAATTATGAGAATCTATATTAATTAGAATTTTGGTTCCATTAAAGATCGAGTTTTGCTCAAATTTGGGAGAGAATTAGTTATGTTAGGAAGAAAAATACTAAAGAGAAGGAAATGCATAAATCATGCATTAGACGATAAAAATATGAGGTACTAAATAAGAAACAAAGAGAAAAGAAACAAAAAATAAACAAATGAATTCAATTGAAAGAAAAGAAAGAACTAACTAATAGATATAAACAAATGCAAACATTAAATGTTCAAAAGCTATTCATATTCTAAAGAGAAAAACATTTTATACTTTTGTATTAATCTAATAAAGAATTAAGCATTTCAAGGATGATTATAGTCTTAACATTGAATTGGTTATTTTTTTGAAATGATGCCGAGCGGGAGCCAACGGGCTGTGCAATGGGCAAATGTGGTCATGAAGATTGGTGCAGAGCGGGAATGCCTAGACGGGGACCCTGTGGTCGCAAAGATTGTTGCAGAGAGGGAATGCTTGGACGGGGACCTTGTGGCTGGCGCTATTCCCTCTGCTCCTAACGCTTCTTGTTGCGATCGAAAATCCTTTTTCGATGCTGTTTTAAATGATCGTGCCCTGGCTCCTCCTGTTCCGGCTAGGGTTAGGCCTTTTCCCTGTGCATGTGCTTCCCCTGTTGTGGTCTGTGGACTAGAGGTTGTAGAAAATGAGGACTTCTATGTGCGTCAGGGTGCGGTGTGCAGGTTTAACGGCTTGTGGCCCTCCCTTCGTGATCTCCATGAGTGGGTTTCTGTTTCCTAGAAGCATATTATTTCTGGGCACATTGACCTCTATCCCAACGCTAGAGGTTTATTCTTTGCAACATTTGCTTCCTCCAAGGAGCGAGATTGTGTGCTGGATAGGGGGTGGATGTGGGGTATTCATTCATTGTTCAGTCGGCCTTGGTCTCACTCTTTCAATCCTCTTATAGAGCCGTTGAACATCAGACCTATTTGGGTCCAACTACCGAACCTCCCTCTCTAGTTTTGGGAGGATTCTTGTTATGAAGCTATTGGCAACGCCATTGGTTGCTTTTTAAAGGTGGACTCTACGATGCAGGATCTTGGGCATACTATGGTGGCTCGTATTTTAGTTGTGTATAGTCGTAAAATTGCACCCCTTGCAATTTCACATACATTCTTGTACCCGCTTTAATGCCCACTCCCTTAGCATCTTGAGTAGGCTCATTTTTAGCCCTTGCATTAGCCTTTTCCCCTTCTCAAGATGCTCCAACACCCCTTTTTAGCAACTACCCTTCCCACATCAACTTTACATCAAACTTTGGGCTTTTCCCGCTCTCCTTGTTTTGTAGTGTGATGTGTCTAGACACTAGCGCGCCGCGAGAACGTTCGCGCGCCGCATGGACGTTAGCACGCCATGCTAGCGTCCTGTGACGTTTCAATGCTCAAACAAATGTCTTCGAGCATGCTTTCCATTTGTCCTCACCTTTTGTCGGTGGTAACAGCCTGGGAAGCCTTGTAACAGCTGAAGAAGCTTATTTTCTCTCCTTAAAAGCAATCTTTTCACTCCATTTGCATCTTCTAAGTTCTTCTAGCTCCATTCTTCCAACTTCTAACTTCACTTCTTCTACCATCTTGCTCTTGCTTGCACAACTCCATTGCTTGCCATAACAACATTTTCTCAAGCTCTTACAACACCCTCTACAACACTTTTGGCTCTTGCAGCTATCTTGCTCTCCCTCTTTGCATCTCCTTTGGCTCTTGCAGCTTCATCTCCTTCATTTCATGCTTGTGAGAATCTTGGGATTCCATATCCCCTACTATTTGCATTTCTACATTTTGTGATACGGGTTCTCCTCCTTGAGTGGGGATTGCTTTTATCACCTCTTTTGTGATACGAGTTCTCCTCCTCGAGCGGGTTTTTCTTTTATCACTCCTACTTGGTGGTGTAGTTTCTAATCCTGAGCAGGTTTTGCTTTCACCATACGCTTTGTTCATTCCAGTCTTTCTCTCTATCTTCTTGGTTGTTCATGGAGGTAGGAACACCAAAACGGGGGTTTGACTGAGGAAAGCCCCTATATAGCCCCAACACTTTCTCCAGATCTTACAAACACAGGTTTTGAAGATGTTCACTTGCTGGAGGCTTCATCACTTACGTGGTTGTGAGCATTTTTTTCCCTTCTTCTCCTTATCTTTATCATTTACCTTGCTTTATTTTCATTTCTATCACTTTCTATTACTTTATCACATTTTGTAATTTCTCAATAATCGAAGTAGAAGTAGTCATTTTGTTGTTTTCCTATGATAAACTCGTTCTCTAGTCTATATGAGACGCCAACGCACCTATGGGACGCTAGCGCACCGCGCTGTTGTCCGTATTCTGTGCTGTCATCCTTTGGCCGAGAGCTTGTCGGTTTGTCCAAAAAATTTGTGACCTGCTCCTTCGAATTCTAAAACTCTCACCGCTGTTCCTTGAGGTAGTTTAGGGAAGTTCGCCCTGTGAGGCTCTCTGAATGAAGAGAACTCGTGAGTAGCGAATCCCCCTTCTCTACATTTTGGTGAACCCGACGTGAAGAAGGGTGTTCTTCGAAAAAACTAGGAATTTATTTACCCCTACTTGGCGGGGTCATAACTTTTGACTCGGTGTTCAAAATTCAGAACCGTTTGCACCATTGGAAAGGTCTCCTAGAGAACTAGTTTAGTCCCTAAAATACCAATGCCTTCAGTAATCAAATTTTAGGGAGCAATGCAAGTTCTGACCTCAAATTATGCTCCGAAGACCTTTGAAAACGTGAATTACTACAACATAGAAAATACCGAAAAAATTGTAATGAATTCAATATCTTCTTTTATTAGTTAAGTATCTAGTTTTTTTCAAAATGTTAATGATGTTCCATTTCATGCATGTGATGGTGACTTGGCTTTGCTCATGTCACTTGGTATCTTTGATCCTTCTCACGAAAGTCCTCTGGCTTCAAAGGATATTTTGTTGCAAGAAGAAATCATTGATACCTTTCTTAATGTTACTCTACCTTCTATGCATTCCAATGCACTCTCTTCTAGAGATGATGTGTTTGTGAATAACAAATATTTTCATCCCAATGCACTATATTCTAGAGATGTGCATTGGTGAATGATGAATCTCATCTTTGTTCTAATGCACTCTCTTCTAGAGATGATGCATTAGCAAATGATGAACCTCCTTCCACGTTTGATCCTATTTGGATTGATGTTGAGAATATGTCTTTGAATAATTACTCGACTAGTTGTGATGATTCTGTAAATGTAATCTGTGTCTCTGCTGCCCCTCAAAGGCCTAAGAGACTAGTCATTTATGTGACTCCAGCTAGTCCTCCTAAAAGGATTTGTTCTATTGATGGTGTCTCATCTAATAGTGATTCCCTTGATCCTTCTAAGGCTCCCTCTTATAGAGTGGTTTCCCATACTTATGAGGATAGGATGAATAAACAACCAAGCCTTCTTCAAGCCCCTAAACCTGCAACTAAAGCACCTAGTGATTATGATGCTCTTGAGAAACTTTGGGTTACTCTAGCTAAGATCTAGAATAATTACTCTACTGGTTGTGAATATGTCTTTGAATAATTACTCTACTGGTTGTGATGATTCTGTAAATGTAATCTGTGTCTCTGCTGCCCCTTAAAGGCCTAAGAGACTGGTCATTTATGTGACTCTAGCTAGTCCTCCTAAAAGGATTTGTTCTATTGATGGTGTCTCATCTAATAGTGATTCCCTTGATCCTTCTAAGGCTCCCTCTTATAGAGCGGTAGCCCATACTTATGAGGATAGGATGAATAAACAACCAAGCCTTCTTCAAGCCCCTAAACCTGCAACTAAAGCACCTAGTGATTATGATTATGATATTAAAACAGATATGCTATTTCCATTCTAGAAACCAAATTATACCCCTTCAAAATTCATTAGTTTTAAACATAAAGCTCCATGATCCAGTAGAAGAAACCCCAATATCCAAACTTAAACTAATACAATAAACATCCACAATAATTTTTTTTATAAAGCTTGAAAGACAATAATGAAAAGAAAAAAAGACTTGAATCTACAAATAACAACCAACAACACAAACCATATTCAATATTTAATATTCAAATTTTTTTAGAAAAAAAATATGTTTTAAAAAGTCTAATAACTGATGAAAAAATCCACCGATTATGGAAAACTAATATCCAAAGTGTGCAATATTTTTCAAAAATATACATGTATGTTTAAAAAAATCAAAGACTAAACTTTCTTCTAAAAATTTAGATTATATATCAAATAAGAGATCTAAATACCAACCACACTTTGTGTATTCAATACATGACACTAGTAGATTCCAATCTCCATTGAGGCAAATAATTTTTGTCAAGAAATGTTGCTTGGTTCACAAGATCAAGAGTTGTTGGGTCTTCAAACATTTTTAATTCCATGTAGTCTACCAGTCCTCCTCAAAATGGCATAAATATAACAATAAGCACTACAAGGATGTGTTATTTCTAGGGAAATTTTAATAAAATAGAAGCTACAAAATTACTTGCAATCTGCAACAATCCTTTTTAGACATGGAATGCTAGAAAATATTTATAAAATTAAGATATCACAAATCTTGTGTAGTATCTTTCAAAATATTTGTAGGGTCATTCAAAAATTCTTTGCGATCTTTAGTTATAGCATTTGCCAAATAAAGTTGTTTGAGTCTCTTAAGACCTTTAATTAAAACCCCAAATGTATATTGATCCATCTTACATCATATCTACTTCATTAGTTCGCATGTCTCTATTGCATGGTGTGGAAGGCCCATTCGTAAAGTGTTGCTAGCATCCAAGTGAAAGCCTTCATACTAGGTTGCAAGGGTTCCTCTTTCAATTCTTCAAGAACTAAATCCACTTTTTCCATTAGGTTGTTTCTTTCCAGTGTCATTATAATAGAGACATAGAGGGACAAATTTGACTTGTACCATATTTCTTTCTACACAACATTGAACACCTAGCAAAAAATAAAATGATTATCATTTAACCAAAAAATTCCCAAGTTGATAGAATTCCAAGTTCCATTTGCATAAAACTTGATGATCACAATCTATACTCTGCATATGAAATGAATTTGGGTAAGTGATTGTTGTTTGCAATTGCCCATTCACAAAGAGCTAGCTAGAACAAAGTTTGCAACACAACAAGACCTCAAATTGCTAAGAGCATCTAAATCACCATAAATCTTAAATGACCAAATGACACCAATCAAGAGAAAGACCATTCCCATTTTTCAAGAAACTGCAAACCAGATTATTAATTTGTGGGACAAACAATTCATTACACTACAAATCTTTCTTTGCACGCCTTATTGTTGTAATTAGTATTAGTATAGTTTTTTTAACAAAATGTTTGCTCCCTTGTTATAGAGAATAAATTCAAATAAGTAAATTTGTGAATTTGTTGTAGTCCATTTAGTGTTGGTGTAATTTCATACTACCCAACAAGGATCCATAATTGTTGTACTATACTCCACCATATGACATGTTGATAGAGATTACTTTAGTGGAACAAAAACTCCTCAAATTTCACATCTATATTGAAATAGTCCTAAAATTTTAATATAAAAAACAATTCATTTAAGACAACCCCAATTTAAACACCTTATATCGCAAAACCCTAAATTAATTTAAAACTCTAAAAGGAGGGAATAAGATCTCAAAACTCTAATATTGATAACAATAAGAGAATATTTTCAAAACCACCTACCAAATACTTAGTCTAGTATATGAGCATAATCGACACATCCATTCTTTTCCATGACTCAAGTGTTTCTCATTAAAAATGTTGCAAGGTGTGCGTCCTTGGTCTCCTTGTGATGTGCAACGTAGCACTTGAATTTGTGACATGGCTTAACTACCTCCCATGGATTCATTAACTCTAGCAGTTGTATCGGGCATTGACATGTCAATATTTTGATGCAATGGTAGTTGTCTTTGCAACAATTGGTATCAAAGCCTAGGTCACGAGTTTGAACCCCTTGCTTGCACTAGGGGGATTGTTGCAAGGTGTGCGCCCTTGGTCTCCTTGTGTTGTGCAACACAATGCTTGGATTTGTGACATGGCTTAATCATCTCTTGTGGATTCATTAACTCTAATGTTTGTATTGGGTATTGAGAGGTCGATCTTTTGGTACAACGACAACCGTAAAAACCCTTTCTAGACTTGTAATAAAACTCACAAGCCTTATAAGGAACCCTTGAATGCCTTGAGGGAATTTAAGTATAATTTTAAAGAAAAAGGAAAAAACAATATCTATAACACAAAAAATGCAGGCACTGTTGCAAACGCGTAGTCAAGTTTCTCTACATTACCTCATTAAAACCCCTTAAACAAAATGCTTATAGAAAAACCACAAAAGTTGCTAGGTACTAAGATTACAGAGGACAATTAAAACTATGAGAATTTTCATTAATGGAAGCAAATTGATGCAAAAGAATGTTCACCCACCCAGGAAAATGTAGAGCATTGGGATGCACAAGAATGATGGTAATAGAGTGCGCAAATAGCATCAACCTTATCACACAAAATCCCCTCTGAAAATTGGCTGAATTTTTATAGCCGCTTCAATTTTGTCCATGGGGGATGCCTTTCTGGATTTTGGTGCCTCTGAATTGGCGAAATTGAGTGGAATCATAAAAATTATTGGATTAATTTGCTGCATATTGCCCATGTGGGATTAACGGGAGCACATTTCTTTCCTTTCCTTTGAGATCCACATGGATTTCTAACAAATAAAAGGGGGACAAAAAGAAAATTAGTGAGCCAAATATAATAAAAATATTGAATGGGTTTAATTCAGTAAAAATGTCAATAATTGACAAATAAGCTAGTCTACATGTCATTTGAAAGTCTTATTATGCCTTCAATAATGATTATCTCTTCTGACATTATGCACAACTACAAACATAGTGAATTAAAATGAAAGAAAAAACAATTTTTTATTTACTTAGCATGAAAAGAAAATAATGAATTTTAATTGGTTGAAATTAAAACATTTAATCACTAGTTAAAATCCCTAGTATTAATTTTGTAATTAATTGTAATTGTAATCCTAATGTAATTATAATTATAATTATAATAAATATATTATATTTTAATTAACTATAAAATTATAAAATTATATTGTTTTTTTATATTGAATGAATGAATGCAATTACAAAGTAGAAAGTGTAGTTAAAATACTACAAGGAGAAGTTGTACAAACTGGACCAATACCGAAAACATACACTGAAACATTACAAAATTGAAACAAGTCTTTAAACGTAGAGCTGTACAAACATCTTTAGCACTATACAAATTGAAAAAAATATCTTAAACCTTGTGATATACAAACTTCCTTTTTGCTCAATAGTTGCTCAACTTGCAACTTGATTTGTTGAACTTGGAAACTCAACTTGAGATTCTTCATAGCCCCATTCTGTAGCATAGAAAATAGGGTAGCCAGACAATAAAATATATTACAGTAAAGCCTTAAAAAACAACTTTCTAATGATCATTATTGTTATTAAAAACAACTTTATATCTATTTCTCCATATATGCAACAAAATTACATGTCTAACATCATCAACAATAACATTATCATGAAGACCAACTTGAAGAAGAGCTTCTTTTAACAAACTAGCAACTCTAAAAAATATGCTTCATATTTTCATGTATGTAACAAATAGGTAAATTAGTTGGCTAGATCATAATACACTTTAACATGTCCCCAATGGGTTGTTTAAAGTGTAGTGACTGTTTAAAGTGTAGTATCTTCCAGGCAATTAATTGTGCATCTGAATTGATTTTAGATCTCCAAATTTGAGCAAATAATTTTGACTAAAACTTCTCACTAAACTTGCAAAACTCCATTTGGAATTCAAATGAGACTTCAAAATCAAAAAGAAAGCAGCTGCAAGTATATCCTTTTTAAATGGAACAATAAAAAGGATAAGAAGACATCCATTACCAGTCTTTGAAAAAGTTGCATTTGATAGGCATACATAGTTTCATAGACAACTCCAACAACACCAAAGACTGCATAAAGATGAAGAAAACTTTGTATTTGTTGTTAAGATTGAAACAATGTTTATGCTAATTAATTATTATTTTTTAAACATAGCAAAAATTAAAATTGAAAATAAATCTAGATTGTAAGATTTTTTTATTATTTTAGTGAATATTATTATATTATAGTTGATTACATAATATATTTTAAAATTAACAAATTAATATATTATTCTATGATTAAGAAATCAAATATAACATTATTATTATATTAAAATTTATTATATACTATATTTAAAATACAAATGAAGATGATGAAATGGATAAAGATATAAAACATAAGATAAATGCAATAATGAACAATTATCTTGTTTTTTTACTCTTCTCACCTCATAGATTGAGTTAGATGCACCCATGTCTACTTGATGTGGTCCTTTTGATATAGAAGTTGGATGGAATGTGATTGTGTATGCTATTGAGATTAAGAATTGATAGAAGAAAATAACAACATAATGATATAATGAAGGTAGATGTTTAAAATGAGGGAAAATATCTCAATTTATAAATTTTTGATGGGAGAAATCAATGGTCAAAATGCATTAATCAAATGAAAGATTGAGATTGAATGAGATGATGGAGGTAAGAGGAAAGGAGGTGTAAGAGCAAGGTGTGCTCACACATGTGTGAGCATACATTGGAAAGAACATGAAAGAGACATATCTATGACATGTGTAAGAGGTAGGGTGGCTTGAGAAAGTGACATGTCTATGACATGTGTAAGCGGTAAAGTGACATATCTATGACATGTGTAAGAGGTATAGTGGCTTCACATGTGTGAGAGATATGTTCACGCATGTGTGAACAAGGGGTAGGATAGGTAAGTTAGGACATTGATGAAATGTTTAAATATTGAACCATATAAATGGATTCAAGGATTAGGATTGAATGGACAAGAATTGATGGTGAGGTGGAATTAAATAATAAGAATATGGTAATGAAGGTTAATTAGCCTAAATAAATGAATTAATTAAGTATTAATTAATTTATTTAGTTGGAAGGTTGGGGGCTAAAATTAGTTTTAATTAAATAAATATAAAGTGAGATAAGGATGAAATAAATAAATGGAATGGGATAAATTTAAGTGTGGTTGAGTACCAACATATTTAGATGTCTACAATATTAAATTATTTAAAAAATCTAAAATAACTAAATCATTAAGAATTAAAATATAATTTATTAAATAATATATTTAAAATATATTAAATTATTAAAAATATATATATATATATATTAAATTATTAAGAATCAAAATTAATTATTATAATTCATAATATTATATATATTTATATAGAAAAATCACTTTATTTACAAAATTATAAATAAAAAGTGAAAAAACTATTTAAAAAGACATTTATTATTTAAATATAAAGAAATCTCAAAACTAAGTAATCAATCATTTTTATAGATAATTATGCAAGAGTGTTTAAGTGGCATCCAAAAATCCATGTAAAGTTTTTGAAGCTGCATTTATTACGTTGAGAGGCGTCTAAGTGGCATCCAAAAATCTATGTAAAGTTTTTGAAGAAGCATTTAAAATGATAGATAGGTGGAAGTCATGTGCAACTATAGTAGATTTGATGAAACAAAAATATCAAATAAAAGAGATTTGATGAAACAAAAAAATCAAATCAAAGAGATTTGATGAAACAAAAAGAACAAATAAACAAATAAATAATATTTTTGATCACAAAGGGAAATCAAAGATTTGATCACAAAGAGAAATCAATCAAAAAAGAAACTTAGAGTCTCAGTGTATTTTATATATATTAATATTTAATATATGTATGCTAGTTTTGAAACATTTTAAAACTAGCATACATATATTAAATATTAATATATATAAAATACGCCGAGAGTTATCCTTGTCGAGGTGCCTATTTTCATCATTTTTTCTCTAATCAAAACTCTAATCCTAACCCTAATTGAATGCTATTTTAAATTGTAACCATTTTTTTTGCTTTCAAATTACCCCTTCATATTTATCTTCCCAAAAATAATATTAAAATAATAAGTTTTATTGAAAATATTGAAAAAATTAAAAAAGTAGAATCTCGAACAAAACTAATAACTTTCATAAAAGGAAAACTATTCTTTAATTTCATTTTAGGAAGTTAACAATAATGACTATGTTTTTTAAAACAGATGGCGATTTTCTTTGAGAATTCACGGCACCCTAATGGGCAAAAAACTCACAATGGCTATGGCAGATTTGCAGACAACTTTCATAGATGTCCTCCATATGTAAGACCTCTCATGCATGACAACGATGCAAATGGGACCTAGGCGCAATATGCAGCACAAAAACGACAAAATATTAACCAAAAGGGTATTAATAAAAGATCTCAGTTTGCAGAAAAGAGACCTATTAACGACTTTCCAAGCCAAAATAGGTATCAGGGACCACAAGCCAATAAACGAGTGCATTATAGAAGGCCTCAACAAAATTCATTACATAATAGCCACAGAGTATGGGTCCCCAAAAGACCCCACAAACATCTATTATGGGACAAGTAGGAACCCTTTGATCTATGGGAAGATGATAGAGGAGAGCATAATCATAACAAAAGAAACCCTAATGTGGACAAGCAAAATCAAGGGGTTTACTCAAAAGATCGACTAGCAGGGCTTCAAAACCCTACACAAAATGTTCATGAAAATTTTGGTGCTCCCTTCAATCCAATAACTCAGAATCGCTATTCAGTGCTTCAAGATGTGGATCAGGAAAATAATGCTAGGATTAATCATAAAGATAAAGGTAAGCCGTCGGGTCCTCAGAAGGGATTAAATCTTCAAGAAAATATTGTAAAGAGTTATGTCAGGCCAGAAAAGTTAAAAAATCAAAATGGAGCTCAAAATGCAAGAACAAAAGATATTAACAAGGTTGCTACTGAGGATCCATTTTTGCATGCAAGATCAGACATCACTCCAATCCAAAAATTGGCTAGACCTCCTTCCCAGAAGAGGTCACATGCACAAAAACTCCAACACTCCGAGTTCCAAGAAGCCAAGAAAGATAAGTGTAAAGAAACAATTTCGAAGAAAAAAGTAGAATGTAGAGATAACTGGGAAGAAAAAGAAGAAACGATTGTCCTCTAAAGGGAAATTGCTGCAAGAAAATAGTGGACGCAAATTGCAATGGAGACCGGTATTGAAGAATAATCTGTCAAATGTAGTTAAATCTTTAGGGGATAAAGTGATTCCCACTGACACAAAGGTCACAGTATTAGTCACTCTTTCTAAAAATCAACTAGACCCACATGTGTCAGATCTATGTTATCGAGCATTAATATGTAAGTTCTGGAGCCTTAATCTTGATATTGATCTTCTTAAAGATTTAATTTATGAAGAATGGAAAAGGGCCATTAAATTTTTCTACCTAGATCAGGAGCATGGAATATTTCTAGTGATTTTTGAGGCAAAAGGGCATAGAGATACAATTTTTAAGGTGAAATCATGGGTATTTGAGGGTTCGGGTTTGTTTATACAGCCCTGGTATCCTAACTTTAAGGCTCAGGACTTTGTAGTTAAATTTACTCCTTTTTGGATCCAATTGCCTTCCTTGCCTCTTGAATACAGGGAGCTTAGTCTGATTGATTTTTTTGCAAATCAAGTTGGAATTTTCCTCAAGCATGGCAAAATATCTTTCAGAGATCCAACCAAACTAGTTAGATTTTGTGCTTTATTGGATGCTTCAAAGAAACTCCCAGAGAAAATTCTTATAAAATCTAAATATGGGTTGTGGAATCAAGATATTCTCCTTGAGAACCCAGACATTGTATGTTTTAAATGTCATATGAAGGGTTACTCAGGGAATGCATGCTTAGAAATACATTGCTTATTGGATGACCCTTAGATTAATCAAGACCAATTCACTCAGGGTACCAGTCAGAATAAGAAGGTTCAAACTAGCTAGGTTCAAACTCCTTCACCTATGATTGTAACCAAGGAAAAATCTTCTATAATACCTCATTGGTTGGCAATCAGTTCACAACAGAGAATGAAGAGAGATGTTTCTACGCAACTAGAAAAACTGAGATTAGGTGGTCAAACAATCATTACATTAATCTTGCTGGAGTTTTTAAACCACTGTCAATCAATTTCTTGTTTCTCCCTTGCTTTTTCTTGTGCTACTGATCAACAAATGGATGCTTTAGTCAAATCACTTATGTTTGATAAAAGCCTGCTGTCTTCTAAGCAAACAAGTCAAATTTGCAAAGTTCATCACCAACCTCAAGATGTTAAACCTTCAGGACCAAAGATCCTAGATAAATTACTGAGGAAGAAGAATCAGAGTTGGACTCATTTGAAAACTTATTTTATGAAGGCTGCTTGGAGGAGTTTTTTGATAAGATTATGGTCTCTGAGGGCACTAAAATGATTGAATGAATTGCTGATGAATTCCTTAAACAAACTCATGATACTAGCAATGCATCCCCTCTCAATGATCTGGATAAAATCTTTGATCTGGAAGAAGTTGAAGAAGGAGATATTATGTTCTCATCGAATCCTGTTAATACGGTCTCTCCTCACAAAGTTACCATTAAACAGTTGTCTCAAAGCCCCTAGTCTAAGGCAATTGAGGAGCATCAATCTTTTTAGCAAGTATTGGTAAATGATGAACAATTATTGGAGCCTCAGGAGAAAAAAGAAGGAAGCTTTGACTATTCTCAAACTTTGGGAACCTCTCAAAACCTTAGCACTCAACAACCTCTAACTAAGACTCCAGGTAAAAGGGGAAGAAAATCTTGCATGACAAAATTAAAAGACGAAATAGTAGTAGGAGTCCAGTCAACTTTGGACAACACATTGACATGTTCTACAAATAAACGACTGAGGAGAGCATGTTGCTCTCCTCGATACCAATGAAGATTGTGTTATGGAATGTCAGGGGAATTAATGCCCCTGACAAAATAGCTCTGATCAAGCAACAACTAGAAGCTTGTGGATCAAAAATAATCATGTTACAAGAGACCAAAACTTCAAATCAAACTTATCAATTGTCAGTGCAGAAATGGAAAAAATGGAAATCCTTTCATACGCCTACTCAAGGAGCCTCAGGGGGCATGATTGTATTATGGGAGACCAAAAAACTACACATTGAGATTACAAATAGTGACAAGCATTGGCAAATACTTAAAGTCTCACAATTTGATTTTCACTTCTGGTTGTTAAATGTTTATGCTCCAACGACCACGACAGATAAAAACAGCTTTGGGGATCGTTAATGAATTGTTTTGGATGGATTAAGAATGGATAAGATAATTGTTGTAGGTGATTTTAATGCCATAGCCAGCATGCAGGAGAAAAAAGGTGGAATTATTCTTCCTCAAAAAGTTATAGATGATTTTGTGACTTTCATTTCTGATAATGCTCTCACTGATATTGTACCTGTAAAGGGTCAGTTCACATGGACGAATAGGAGAAAGGGATTTCTATAGATAACCGAGAGGCTAGATTGTTTTCTTGCTTCATACAATTGGTATGGCACTGAAAAAACATTGATGCCAAAAATTATGCCAGTATCCCATTCTGATCACTTTGCCATTACTCTATCCATAGAAACACAAAATCAAACTAAGAGCCACAAGTCATCTTTTAAGTTTGAAAGAATGTGACTTCTCCATCCTCTGTCATACCTCTACTGAATCAATGGTGGAACTCTGCTCCTTTTGTGGCAAGATCAAGGATGTTTCAATTAGCTAACAAGCTAAAGTATGCTAAAAAGAAGATCAAATTCTGGAATGTAAAGGTTTTTAAAAATGTTTTTGAACAAAAGGAAAGGGTGTTTAAGGAATTGTCAGATATAAATGATAAAATCATCAATCAAGGTCTAGATGCTGATTTATATGACAAACAAAAGTTTTTACAAGAGGAATGGGAAGAGCTAGTTTCCAGGGAGGAATTATATTGGAAACAGAAGTCTCAGGAGCTGTGATTGAAGGAGGTTGACATAAATACCAAGTTTTTTCATGCTTCTGCGCAAATAAAAAAGTCACACAATTCTATTTTTAGAATTCAAGATGCAGAATCAGGTCAAGAACTAGTAAAAGAGGAAGAAATTCAACAAGAAGCTATAAGGTTATTCTCATCCCTACTGTTAGCCCCAGATAATAATTCTACAACATCTTCCATTGATACAAATGACTTGTTGGACTCTATACCATCTTTGACCAAGGGAGGATAATGAGAATCTTTTGAAACCTTTTACATTGAATGAAGTAAGAGGTGTAGTTTTTTCTATGTAGCCGAATAAAGCTCCTAGTCCGGATGGATTTATAGCTTTGTTCTTTCAAAAATGTTGGGATTTTGTTGGTATTGATGTATTCCTTGCTTTAGAAGAATCAAGGAGGACTGGAACAGTACTAAAACAATTTAATACAACACACATTGCCTTAATTCCAAAAGTAAAGAATCCAAAGTCTTTTGCTGAGTTCAGGCCAATCTCCCTATGTAACACAGTGTATAAAATTTGCACTAAAGCTATCTATCTACGGCTTCAACCTCTCATATCCAAACTAGTATCACCTGAACAAGGTGGTTTTGTTCTGGGAAGGGAAACAACCGAAGGTGCCATTGTGGCCCATGAAGTTTTGCATTCTATCAAAACCTCTACCATCCCATTGTTCATCATAAAGTTGGACATGATGAAGGCGTATGATAGGGTGTGTTGGGAATTCCTAATTTAGGTACTCAAAAAATTTGGTTTCAGTAGTAAATAGTGCAAGTGGGTCCTGTCTTGTCTTTTTGGGGCAAAATTCTCGGTGCTTATCAATGGGTCTCTAGTGGGTTTTTTTGGATCTTCCCAAGGAGTCAGACAAGGGGATCCATTATCCCCTATGCTTTTCATTCTTATGGCAGAAGCTCTTAGCAGATCAATCCAAAAATCCCATCTCCAAGGTTTATGGCAAGGGGTTGCAATACCTAACACAAATATCTCAACTACTCATTCACTATTTGCAGATGACACATTGTTGATTGGGAAGGCCTCTTTAGCAGAAACAAAGCAAGTTAAATCCTTGCCGGAAAAGTACACCATGGCATCATGTCAAAAAATTAATGCAGCCAAGTCAAAGGTATATATTTTCAATACCAAAGCAACGATAGCAAGTAAGTTGACCTCAATTTTAGGATTTCAAAGAGCGCAACTTCCTTGTTCATATCTAGGCATACCATTCTTTATGGTTTCCAATAAGTCTTTGTTTTGGAATAAGATTTTAGATAGAATAAGATCGAGAATACTTGCTTGGAAAACAAGATGGCTTACATTATCTGGTAGAATTCTGCTTATTAAGTCTGTTCTAGCCTCTATTCCAAACTTTTTTTTGGCAATTTTGCAAGCCCCAAAAAGTATAATTCATCAAATTGAAAAGCTTATAAGAGAGTTTATGTGGAAGGGAAATATTGATGATAAAAAGAAACTTCCACTGGTATCTTTGGAAAGCATGTGCTTTGATAAATCAAGTGGTGGAGTAGGCTTCCATAACTTATCTGCAAGGAATATGGCTTTAGGGGTTAAATTAGCTTGGAAAATGCATGCTAGACCGGATTTCAAATGGTGCAAGCTAATGCAGAGAAAATATTTGGACAATGAAAATTCGTCTAGGATATTTAAAATTTCTAACCCTTTAGGAGGATCTGTCATGTGGAACTTCATTCTAGCTTGTTGAGATGTTATTAGCCCCTTTCTCTCATGGGAGGCCCATAGTGGGGAGCAAGATTTATTTTGGAAAGACTCTTGGAATGGTCTGCCTCCACTTAAATTGAATCGGGATTTACAACTAGCTGAAAATGTTCTTTCTCAAACTTGGGGAGAGTTTTTAAAGGACTATGTTGCTTCTTCTGACCCGATGACAAACTTGGTTAAATGGAAGGACTTAACAAACATCTCTTTTCCAGATACTCAAAAGAAAGTGTTGTCAAATATTTTGAAGAACAAAAATGTTTATATCTCTCACTCTCCAGACAAATTGTTTTGGGAACCCCCTAAGAATGGCTTATATACAGTTAAGCAAGGCTACAAGTAAATCATTGCTCAGGCATCTCAGTTTCAATCTCATAGAGCCTTTTCTTTTTGTTGGAATTTAGTACAGTTGCCAAAGGTGGGTAGTTTTGCTTGGCTAGCCTTGAAGAAAATGATTCTTACAAGTGATCGATTGGAGAAATTTGGAATAGCAAGAGCCTTCAAATGTGTTTTATGTAAAGAGGAAGATGAAACAGTTGATCATTTATTTGTCTCTTTCCCAGTGGCTTATGAGGTATGAACTTTCATTATGTGGAAACTAAATGTTTCTTTCCCGTTGCCCAACTCTCTTTGGGACATATTTACTATTTGGCCAATTCTTTATAAATCTGCATTGTTTGCATGCATTTGGTTAGTTACTCCAGCTTTGGTAATCTAGTCAATCCGGCTGGAAAAAAATAGATGCATTTTTAATAGTTAGTCTATCCCAGTTCAGAGAATCAAAGAGAAATTAGAAAAGTCAATTTATGAAGTTTGTAATTCTTATGTTAGAAATTATAAATCAATCTCTGCATTATACACCAATTGGGATAATTTCATTCTAAATCATTGGAAACACATTGTTTTGCCACTTCAAGGGGTTCCACGCCCAAATTCTGTTAAAGTGGATAAAAGAAAAGTGAAATGGATTCCACCAAGCTCGTCCTTCTACAAGCTTAATTTTGATGGAGCTTCACGTGGAAACCTTGGTGTGTCTGGAGCTGGATGTTGTATCCGAGATTCGAAGGGATCTTTGCTAGCAGCCAAAGCAACACATTTAAATTTTTGTACTAATAACATGGCAGAAGTTCAAGCACTGTTAGCATGTGTCTCTTTGGCAAAGGATCTCAAAATCAATAAATTGCATGTGGAGGGTGATTCTCTCCTAATAATCAATGCATGTAAAAAAAAGAGTATTTGTAACTAGAAAATAAGGTATATTCTTCAAAAAATATGGAATATATTAGCAACCTTTGAAGACATTTTCCTCTCCCACATATTTCAAGAAGGTAATAGGTTAGCAGATGGTCTGGAAAACCTGGCTTGTGATCAACAAGAGCCAATTATCATAAAAAATAATGAGGATCTATCTAAATTTCCTCATATTCAAAGCTTACTGTTGGTAGATTGTCCTCCTTTGGTTTAGCATCATGATTTTGAAATGGAAAATAATAATTGCCTTCAGTTCGCAATTCCTTCATTGAAGCATATTTTAAAGTTCATTTACAATATAAAAGGCGGGTGGTGTTTGTTGACTAAGAAGCTCAATTGTAAGAGGTGTTATGTATGCATGAGTCATCGTACACATCGGCAGAGTCAGTATTCGACATGACAACATTTGTCCGAGTGTGTAACTCATTGATGAAAAGGAATGTGTAATGATACGGTTTGAAATAATCATGATATAGTGTGGTGGGCTCTGCAAACTGAGATGTTTGAGGCGTCTTATCACTTCTACCGTATCTCCACGGCCTCCAAATTGGCTGTTAAGCATAATTCCTAATGATGCTTAACATTTAATATTCCCAGGTTGGGTTAATTAGTCACATGGAGGATGGATTTTGAGCTAGCCACAATCTGCCTCGAATTGCATCAGCATGGACACCTGTTCATCTCTCCATGCTTCTTCTTAACATGATCTATTTTTGCAGTACCTTAGATTCTTTCCATTGTATGGCTTATTAATTAGCTATGTACAGGAGGTTGATTCACACGAGCCAACATGCTTCACTGGTGCTTAATTTTTTGCATTTTGTTCGCCATGATTAGCATATGCCTATTCATTTTGGCTTTAAAAGGTGGTGAACAATGTTTTATTTCATTCATAAAATCTGAAGGATTTTGGAGAGCGACGGTCTGCAAGCTTTGTGTTTCAAATTCTGGAAAAATGATGTCCCGACCATGGAATCTCAAAGTTAGCTGTCCAGTGAAGCCAACAGAACGCCCTTTTGAGGATAATCTTTCCCATGAAAATTTGGCAATGATCTTTCAAATTGAATGTCCTAGGGTTGAGAAATTGGTACGCTCAGTTCTTGGTTTTGAATTAACAAGTCCTAGAGCCCGTCGCCTAATTTTCCCTTCTCAGGTTCTTTCTGTGTTTTTATCTAATATTCTAGATCTCCTCCAGTCACTAGTTGAGCTGGAAGTAATTGTCACTAAGTTTGTCAAGCCTCAAATTCTTGATGTTGATGCATTATTGCAAGTTGTTCAAGGTTATAATATCTTTGCTGGTGATGTGTATCTGGGTGGCTTATTTCCTAGAGAATATGTTAAATCTAGGTTGGGATTTGATGAAATTTTTAAAGTCATAAGATTAGCTCTGCAGTTCAAAAATGATGATATCCTTCTGAAAGCATTAAGGAGGAATTCTAGACGAATGTGCGTCGCAATAAGTTTTGACATCAAGGAGAAATATTATGCCATATCTTTTCTCCATGAACATAATCCTCATCCATTTCAAAACCTAGGCTTTGTTGGTTTAAAGGAAGGTGCTCTAGTGTCTGCTCCAAGGAATGAAGAGTTTGAACCATTACCAGTTGGAAATGTTGTTCCAGAGGAAAATGTTGCTAGTTCTTCAGTCGGGAATCAATTTGCAAAGGGTAATGTTGCTATTTTTTCAGTCGGGCATCACTTGGCAGAGATAAATGTTGCTGGTTATGTGGCAAGGGCATGGATTCTTCAAGTTGAGAATAATGGAAAAGAACCCCAGTTTGGTTATGACTTCTTCGCTCAAGAAAGGCGTCTGCAAGAGATTTTAGAGGGTCAAGATGAGAATTCAGTTCATGGAGAAGATTGCATGGAGGAGTAAATGTTCGGATTTTGCATATTGCTAGTTTTTGTTACAATGTTCATTTTGTTACTCTGATATTGTAGTATTTTGAAGGGGATTGTAGTGTTATACTAGGTTAATTATGTTGCAATGTATCTCTGCTTAGTAGTATGTTTTTGGATGCTGGTAGAAGGATACTTTGGAACTTCAGAACTAATCTGGCAATTTGGCCTATTTTGTTGATATATGTACTACTCTTTTATAAATATATTATAATATATATAGACCTTCGTGCCTTTTATCAAAATAAAATAAAATAATGACTTTTTTTTTTAAAAGATAAGAAGATAAGATTTAAGAGTGGATATGGATTTGCATGTCATTTGAACGTTAATTTCTAGCTGAAGAGTTTTTCCATACACATTGCTTTTTGGTGGACGCCATAGATCATTTGTAGTTCATAAGCTTTAGACATGCCATCAAAACAAAGCCAAGATTTGAGTTAAATCTTTGCCATCATATGATGTTCAAAATGGCAGAGCCTCTATATTTGTGTTCTTTGCTCTCTAAGGTGGCCTACATAGTAGAGATTACAGTAGAATATACTGAACCAAACCAAGTGTTTAGGTGATAAAACATGCGGTAGTATACTGCTTCACAGAAGAAAAACAAGAAAAGTGTCACGATCAGTAAAAGAAAAAATGAAAGTTTCCTCGCAGATGCCATGCTAGAAAGATCTTGTTTAGATGTCTGGAGTGATATGTCAATATTTTTATAAGCTAAGATCTTGAGATTCCTGCCCTTTTCCTGCAATCTAATTGGCACGGTCCCTAATGACATGAATGTCCATCTCAGTGGGATCTGTGGCCTGCAACTCATAGTGAACACCATCAAGCTCCCTCCTAAGTCTGTCTTTAGAGGTAGCATAAAGCATCTTTGCCCTGATACAGGATGCAACAAAAGACTTGATGCTATCATTAAAAAATTCAATAGCTTTCCAATTCTTTAAATGGAACTAAAATGACGCTTTGTATTTTAAAGCTATGGGCATTGGAAGTTTTATCCTTCCGAAAGATGGCAAGTTAGTTCAAAACATGATAACCTTCACCCAAAAAAAAAAATACATCTCTGGTTTCTTTCCAATGCTTCAAATGTAACAAAAGGCACAACTTCTAAGATAAAGATATTACTGTTAAACATTGGAATTTTATTCTCTTCATAATTGCAAATTCAAATCAAAATCTGGTACAAACTCCACCGAAAGATAGAGCTCTTGCATAACTTTAAATGAAATTTGGATTAGTATTTTTTTAATTAAAAGAAACATAGCATCTATGACAAAAGATATGATCACGAAAAGTTTCTCTCTAATTCTGCCCAAACCAAGTTAACTATGCATTTAGTGAAAGATTCAAATCTAGATGGGTGTCATTGAAATTATATCACCACAGTCGCGACCTGCCACACCATTAATTATTATTCTATCAAAAATTTAACCAGTGCTCCCATCAGATTCAAGTCACAAAAGGTGTCTCATATACCTAAGAGGTGTGTGGCTATGGTGTGTCCTAAAAAAATGACCTTTTTAAATAAATCAGAAACTCAAAACATCCAGAATGATCTTCAGTGATGAAAATCCTAAAATGCCCACACTATTAAAATCAATCACCCTTTTAAAAATATCTACCTAAATAAACAATCCAAATAGACAGGTTGTTGATTGTATGGGATGTTGATATTAGGGTTCCTTATGATATTGAGTGTTTCCCAGGTGTTGGGTATTGTTGTAACTGCGTTCACAATTCCTCCTCCATTATCAACTCCAATGAATTGCTTATTGAACTATCCCCCCTCCAACACGTTTCTGCGCCAACATAATCATGGCATTTTTAGTCTCATATTTCGTCTGTTTGTGGGGTTTTCAGAAGTTAAAAAACAAAAAAATCTAATTTTTTATCTTTTAGCTCAGCTGTAATTTTCTTTTGTCTGTGAGAAATGCAAAGCTATAGGAGATTTATAGTTACACATGAAGGGAATGGCTATGCATACTTTTACAGCATTGATAGAAATGAGAGTAATAGTTGAAGGTCACTTACTGAAATTTACAAGTACAGAAGTACAAAATTATGGGTATCAGTGAACCAGAGTATCTATCTGAGATTCACTCTAAACATTAACTATGCCCAGAGGCGTGTCTACACTGGTAGCACAACTCTGTGTAAACAAAAACCCTTTTCAAATTTTTTGACGTCCTCGTGGCTGTCACGATTACGAGCAAGAAGAAACTAAGAAGTTTTATCAGTGGTGGTATCAGCAGATCAAACATTTCATCCTTTTATCTCTCCACTAAACACTATATTTCTGCACTAAACACCATATTTTTCTTATAATTTGTTATTTCTGGATTTTGATTGTGTTTGAGTTTTTTCATCTTCTTTTGCTCTCTTATCATCCTGATGATGGATCACGAAACCTTGATGAAAAAACTCAAACACAATCAAAATCCAGAAATAACAAATTATAAGAGAAATATGGTGTTTAGTGCAGAAATATAGTGTTTAGTGGAGAGATAAAAGGATGAAATGTCTGATCTGTTGTTACCACCACTACCATCGCCGATGAAACTTTTCAATTTCTTCTTGCTCGTAACCGCCACTGTGACAGCTACAAGGACGTCAAATGTTTTGAAACTCGACATAATTAAATAAATTAAAATTGATTTTCATGTAATTCATGTGTCTATTTTAGTTAACAACTAAATTCAATTAGTCCACTAATTATTATTATGCCGAGAGGCCTTCTTCAGCGAGCCAGGAGTCCGTGTACATTCGAAACACAGGCATTTATTTTGACCTGCGGTTACATGTCAAATGCATAACTAGAAGAGTAAGTGCTTCGGTTGGAAGAGTGGCAAAAGTGGAAGAGTAGGCGATTGGGTTGGACGATTAGTATTTGTTGTGCCTTTTGGTAATTGTTGTTTCAATCCTCACTGTACAACAGATGAAACCAACTGTTACAGATGTGTGATTTCTGTTAGGCAGTAGAGCGCCTGTGGGTCCTTCATACGACAGTATCTGCAAGAGTAGCTGGGATTTCAGGAAGACTAGCTACATGAATATTCCTCCCCTAAGGAGTACGCACAGGAACTCTCCATTGGGCCCAAAAATGGTGGAGTGACTGCTATATTCAATGAGATCCCTTACATTCACATTTTTTTATCAAGTCAATGCGGATTTACCATTGCTGGCCCTGTTTACACAACAGGGGGCTAGGCTTTGTAAGTTCTGTTTGGTTTATTTTTTCTCCTAAATCAAATTGTAATGATGTTCTTTCCGCAATTAAAAGTCAAAACTAGAATATCACTTATTTCTGCTTAGATGTTATAACTAGAGTATTCTTCCATCAAATTTATGCAAGATGTGTACTTTCTCTCTACCATTTGATTCTTTTTCTCTTTCAATCACCATGATTTAAATTTACTGCTCTGTGTTGCTATCAGAGATTTCAAGGCCAGTGTTGGAGCTTTTAGAGAGTGAAAAAATGCAGAGATTACAGAACAAATGGTTCAACATAACAGAATGCATAAATCCCATAGCACAAGTGGATTCCAAGAGGATGCGCATTGGCGGAGAAGATCCCAGGGTTTCAACAACAGGGGCGCCACTCTAATTATTTTTTGGAAACATAGGAGGACTTTTGTCAGGACTTTCATCACTATAATGAAGTTTATGCATTTTGATTAAGGAACATAAATGGTAATTTAACCATTGAGTTCTTTGCTCATCTCACAAAAAAAATTAGAATACTCCTTCATTACAGTGCATAAAAAAAATTAACAATCTTTAAAAAGTGCAGGAAAAGTTCATTAATTATTACAAAATTGCCAGTTTTGTGGATGCAATCAGGGAAATGATGACTTTTAAAATGCCGCATTTGAACACGGTTGTAGAATAAATCGTATTTTCCTAGAGCTTTATATAATTTTGAAACAAGTGCATCGACCAGATGCGATTCTATGGTTGCAGGATATATACAAATTGGGTTCGTTGAAATTCATGGGTTTAATCCCTACCAACCAAAATGGAATCTACAACTAGCATTCATTAGCATTCAACATGATGGAATGCACAAAGCCCGTTGCATAAGTGGATTCCAGGAGGTTGCACATGGAGAGTTTCTGGGGTCCCTACCTCATCACAGGAACATCTATAGTGGGCATGGTCTAACATGATCTCTTCGTTGTCTATTATATTGGAAATGGTAAGATGTATTCTTTGAATCAAATTTAGTGTCATGGTTGTCCTGAGTTTTAACAGGGAAGAACAATCTAGCCTGACTTTACTTTTCTCTTTGAGTTCACTGACATAAATTTGTAGCATAGTGATTTCCATCAAAAGGAGGTACATTGTATTTATGTATCATTATTTTTTATTTTTTATTGCTTTAGATTCTACGGGAATGGATACAACATTGTGGCATCATAGGCCCAAGCACATGAGTGAGGATGCAAAGTCTCCACTCAAGGAATTTGTTTCCATGTTTGAAGTATCTTTGAAGTAGGTTGATTTGGATTTCTATGAGCAATATGTTTATCAAAAATACAAGAAAGTAAAATTTCTCAGAGTTGGGAAGGAAAATACGAGTGAAATGTTATAGCTTGTGCATTGAGATGTATGGTGATTGACTCAAGTATCATCTTTTGGTGGCTCTTATTATTATGTTACTTTTGTTGATGATGCGACTATACAAACTTTAGTTTATTTCATTAATTTTTTTTATGTATTTGATAATTTTATTAATGGAAATATTTTACTTAGAATAAGATAGGAAATATGTTGAAGTGTCTCAAATTAGATAATGGAGGTGAATAATGTATCAAGGAGTTTGGTAGTTACCATTCATACCATTGGATTTGTAGAGAGAAGATGGTTCCAAGAACACCACAAGGAAATGGTGTGTGAGAAAGGATGAATAGGATAATCATGGAGTGTACAAGAACTGTGAGATTACATGCAAGATTTGCCTTATAGTTTTGGGTAGATGCTATGGATACTACTATTTAATTAATAAATAAAGGGCCTTCAAGTTCCTTGGATGGTGGTATTCTAGAGGAGGCATGGATAGGTAAACAGGTAAACTAATCATTTATGAATACTTTCTATTGTGAAGCATTTTTTATATTGATATAGAAAATAGAACGAAGCTTGAGGAGAAATTAAAGAAGTATAATTTTAGTGGATATGGAGTTAGTGATTTTGGTTATCACTTATGGGATTGTGAAAATCATAAAATCATTAGGAGTAGAGATGTGATATTCAATGAGAAGGTAGTGTACAAAGATCAATTGTAGGGAAATAAATAGGAAAAGACAAACACATAATACAAAGTGCTTGATGAAATCATAGAAAAAGAAATTCCAAAGGTTCCAAAAAAATCAAAATGATCAACAAAAAGAGCAATAACATGCACCTCAAACTTCTGCAAGTGTTGTTAGAATATCTAATAGGTTAAGTAGAGCTCCTAAAAAATATTATCGTCATTGCATTATGTATTGTTGACTAATTCTAATGAACCAAAAAGATATGAAGAAGCAATGCAGATAGAAACGAGAAAGAAGTGGGATCAAGGCATGAACAAGGAGATGAACTCTTTGATACATAACTAAACTTGGGACTTGGTTAAGTTTCCTACATGTAAAAGAGAATTTTAAAATAAATGGGTTTATATGTGTAAGGTAGGGGAACCTCCACGAGCAAGGCCCCAGGTCACGGAGGGCCAAGATGTGAAAAGTTGCCCTAACTTACCTCAACTAAATGCGATGTTTAGGGTGTGAAGATGAGAATGATGAGGACTATAAAGTCCTACTATCACTCTGCAATACTTAGTTTCAAGGAGGGCTAGGCGAATCGGATTTTAGGTTCAACTATGCGCCTTAGGGAGCTCTCTGCCCGAGGATGGAAGCGCGGTCCTTGAACGACAATGCGGTGCAATAGCGTCTCTAAAGTTCGATGGCGTCTGTATGACCAGACAACAATAGAGACAAGGTCAAACCTGCTAAAATGACTAACGACACAACTAACTAACTAAAGGGCCAAAATGATATGATTATGTAAGTAAAGTACTCTCTAATATTATAAAGTAGAAATGCAAGAGTGAGAAAGGAAAGGATGATCTCACCAAGAAATTCGGTCACCAGCTAGCTCCTAGAAGGCATGTCCACCTACACATAGAAAGAGGGAAAATGTTGGGTGGCTGTATAGGGGCGTGCCTCAGTCAGACCCCCGTTTAGGTGTTTCCACCTCCACGGACAACCAAAGGAAACGAGATAAAGAAAACAATATAATGAAAAGCACAAATGCACTATAGAACAATAAAGTGCTAACTCAACCAAGTGATAGAAGGAAGGAAGGGAAGCTTACCACCTCCACCAAGAGCGCTCAAGGTTGCTTGGGGGAGAAAATGAGAGTACTCGAGCCTCTGCTGCAATGGTGTTTCATTCCCAACTTGTTCTACCAATGTAATGGAGTCTTGTGTTTTTTGAAATGGAGAGCTTGTATGCTTGGAATGAGTGAAAAAATGAATACAAGAGAGTGAGTATGGAAGCTTGAAGTGTGCAATAGCTCATAAGAAGTTGGATTGAATGTTGAAAGGATGAATTTGAAGAAGGAATGGAGAAAAATGACCATATTCGAGTTGGTCGGCTGAAGGGGGCGTTACAACTTCACTCCCAATGAGAAGTGTAATGCCTTTGTAGGTTCAGTTGTATGAATCTGCCAAGGACGTAAGTGCACCACACAGACGTCTGCGCGTCGCGCGGGCATCCTCGACAAAAATGCCTCCACTGACACTCAAAACAGGTGCTAAGTGGAATGCAAGCAACGACTTAGGTGGAATTAAGCTTTCAAACTTGGTTTTCTAAAGTGGAGAGGGAAAAAAGGGGGATTTACAGATGGGGTGTAAATTCACTCCTATACATTTTTCCCCCACTTTAGTGAGCACGAATACTAATGAGTGCTCGGTAAAGTAGATCAAGAAGAGTGCAAGGTTAGAGATGTATACCTAAATCGTCGAGGAAGCAGTGCTCGGTCTGGTGTACCTGAAGGTCAGAGAAAGCAAAGGACTCCATAGCTGCTCAGAACTATGAAGTTGAAAAGAGAAAGCGCCTTACAGGTTCTCGGTCCTATAAGGAGGGTGTCCCCCAAAGAATTTAGCATGGAGGAGACCCAAAGGAAGCACCCTACAGGCCCTCAGTCCCATAGGGAAGGTATTCTCCACGAACTCAAGTATGAAGAACACCCAAGGAAGCACCCTATAGGCCCTCAGTCCCATAGGGAAGGTATTCTCCACGAACACAAGTATGAAGAACACCCAAGGAAGTGCCCTATAGGCTCTCAGTCCCATAAAGAAGGTATTCTCCACGAACTCAAGCATGAAGAATACCCAAAGAAGCGCCCCATAGGCTCTCAGTCCTATAGGAAAGGTAACCCCCAAGATCTCTCCCATGGAGGAAACCCGAGAAAGCGCCCTACAGGCTTTCAATCCTGCAGGGTGGCCACCCCCAAGATCTCTCACATGGAGGAAGCTCAAAGGAAAGCACCTCGCAGGCTCTCAATTCTATAGGGAGGTATCCCTCAAGATCTTTCACATGGAGGAAACCTGAGAAAGTGGACTCCGCAGAGTTAGGAAGCGACCACATAGGTGAGTGAACAGATAGTCGTACAGACCGTCAAATTTTTTGAAAACTTTCGAAGGGGTCCCTTGGGAACCCGTCGTGAAGGGAGAGTCCACCCAAGGGACACACCATTTGGAAGTAGATGTTCTCTTTCTTGAATCAATCCTTCATCAAAGAATTTAAAGGAAGAATATCCTCCAATGGGAGGGGAAGATCAAAGTTGTTCCCACTTCAGAGGAAAGTTTAAGTTCTTTCTTTACGAACCCATGATGAAGGAAACACATTCTGTTAGGGTTCCAAGTTGAGAATGCGATTCTGAAGAAAAAATGGCAAAGACTTTCAAGAAAATATTCGTTGGTAGCGAATGCATTTTCTAAAAAATCGAGACGTTTAAAGAAAGGCATTGTCACACATGAAAGGGACAACCCAAGAAAAGAAAAGAGAAAAATAAAGAAAAAGCAAAAGAGAGAAAAATATAAGCAAAGGGAACAGGGGGATCTGGTTTAGCGGGTTCAGATTTGTTCGAGCTCATAATAATAGGTAACCATGGTGCAAGGCGAAAGATCATCAATCCCCAACCGGATCAAGAAGAATGCACGAAAAAAAAGTAAAAATAAAAAAATGGCTCAACATGGAAGGAAGCCTAAATGCCCCTAATGCTTTGCATAGTCCCCAATTTATTGAAAGTCAAACACAAACATGGAAGAATGATGGCACAAATAGAAGAAGGTTTATGACACAAAAATCATGCCTATATCCAAGCACCAACAAGGGTGATGAGGGTCATTCAGGAACACATAGCACGAGTATGAGGGAACACATCACAAAACACACGCACACACACACACGAGATCAAGAAAAGGCCTCCTCCTAACATTGATAAGCCAAGAGGTCATCTGCTTCCCACTCTAGATCATCGTAGGGAGAAGGAGGACGAGCCTGCAGTGGTGGGATGTTAAGAGGAGGGGCATCCGAACCTCCTGCAACAAGGGCCAAGGAAGAGGGACCCTCGAGGTCCTCTCCAACAAGATCTTGTGGATTCAAGGTCAGTGATTTCATGAAGATTGTTGACAAGGCCAAGACCTCATCCACAAAATTAAACATGCACCCCACAGGAGTGCCATGTCTAGCTTCAACGGATGGGACAGGCTTCACCTGAGGTTCACCTCTAAGCTCACTGAATGACTCGAGAGCAATGACAAACTTAGGGGAAGTTGGGACTGGTTCTATCACCAAGAGAAAACAAGTCAACGCGAGGCCGCCTTGTGAGGAAGGAAAACTCCTCTTACATCCTTCATTGTAGGAAGGACCACCCTCTGCCTCCTGTTTCGTCGGAGGAGATGAACTCCCCATGGACAACGCTAGAGGCGCAGAGGGAGAGGAGGAAAGAACTGCAATAGATACAACTGAGGTATTAACCATATTCACATGATTCGGGAAAGGCTGGATATCTGAAACAGTCATCGGCAAGGGCGGCTCCACCGAGGGAGCGATGAACACCTGTACCCGTTTAGGGTTAGGCACATTCGTACTCGCAATGGAAGCCAGGAGTAGTACGAGACCAGACTGAAGGGAGGAAGAAGACGCCGCAGGAGGCCCTTAAGCAGGGGTGGTCTTTTCTTCCTCCTTCCTTTGCGAGGAAGCCTGCTCAACCAAGAGATCCTTTCACCGATGCTTGAGCTCACACATAAGGCGATTTCTTCTACTCTTGGAGCTAGAGGCTAGAGGTTGTGAAGGAACAAAAGGTTCCTTCTCAACCATAGGAACATCCACCATAGTCGTTTTAGGTGGAGGGATAGGTTCCTGCACGGGAGAAGGAGGAACGGGCTGAGGAGCGACAAGGGGAGTCAACTCAAGAGCCTCGGCGGCGGGCCTCTTTCCATTCACTGTCTTAGGAGCAGGATCAGTAGGAGGCCACAAAGGTCAAGACAAAGAGGACTCTCCACGGGAGACCTTCTTCCTATCATACTAAACAGGTCTAGGATTCGTCGGCATAATAGGAAGTTCGAATGCGAGACGCTTGGGCTTTCACCAAGTGGGCACCATAGGATTCTCTTGTAGACGAGGAGTAGAACCCAATGGTACCATAGGAAAGTGGTAAGAAGCGTCAAGCTGACCAGTGGAAGAGGAAGAAGGAGGAACATGAGACTGTTTTCTTCTTCCTTCTTTTGATCCTTAGCGACATCGTTGTCAGCCTTTAAGCAAGCCCTATGTGAAATAGCATAAGGTGAGGGAGGGTATCTAACTTTCAGCCTCAGACACCCTTTCTTATAGTTCTGATACGTTTGATGCAGAAGGTTCGTCCTAGGTGGGAGAGGACCAATGGGCACAACCCAAGAGTATTCCAAGGAGTAGTTGCCACGTGCAACCGGTGGTCTATAACTAGTGTCGTGGATTACGTGTATGAAACCTCCGTAGATAAATTTTAGACATTTATGCACAATGGAGGGTACTGTGTTCATCGCCACCAACCAAGGGATGCCCAATTTCACCCTATAGAGCTCAGGCCCAGGGATGATGTCAAACAAGAGGTTCACAAATTTAGGTCCCACCAGGACTGACAAGATGACACTACCTAAAGGGGGCATGAAAAATCCGTCATGTGTGCAGATAGTACTCACGGGTGCATCATACCCATCTTTATGTAAAAATTTAATCAACATAATCTCCTCAGTGATTATGTTTACTTCTGACATTGAATTGACGAGGACACCCGATACGATGTTCCCGTTGATCCGCCCAGGAATATAAAGAGGAGATGGTTCTTTGTTAAAACCCATCGGCAGGTCCTATGAAGTAAAGGTTATGCTAGTGTAATCAAGGGAAAATTTGATTATTGTTAGAGGGGTTAGCACAATAACATCAAAATCCCAATGAAATAACAAAGTACAAAGGAAATAATATGAAAACAAAAGAAACAATGTTACCCTAAGTCCTCATCTTCCATGGTTGACCTTTGTTACACCTCCTAGCTTGCAGTAAATAAAGATGCCCTCAGATTTCAAATGAGCAACTATGACAAGTGCCTAAGCCCTATGCAAGTGTTGAAGGATTTGCATAAAAGAAAGTGACTTCACAATAAGCTAAATGACAAATGACTGTTAAAATGATAACCCTAAGTTGACAGAAAATAGACATGGACCAGAGAGAGACAAATAAGAACAAAATTGCCCTTTTATAAAAATTGCAATTTCGAATGTGTGGCCAGGATGAGAAGATGAAAAATACCCTAAAATCCATGGTTAAGATTGAATGTTGCAATACGAATTAGGGTTAGGTCAAAATTAGGGCAATGACTAGAAATGAAGGGCCAAGATTGAATTATAAGATAATTCAATCAAGGGTCGAAATTAAATGAGATGTCAAAAGAAAAGAATTAATTTGGAAGATAAGACTGGCACAGAAAAAGAGGCCGCTGGAGAAATTAAATAATAAAATTTATTTACCCCAGGTGACCAGTGAATAATTAAATAATAAAGATATTATTTAATTATAGGAGAATGTGACAAAAGGAATTATTTCAAATTAAATAATAATTTAATTCAAAATTCAAGAGGGTGGAATAAATTAACTTTATTTAATTTGATGAGAGAAGAGTTTAATGAATAATTAAATAATTAAAATAATTATTTAATTATAGTAGAAAATGGACAAAAATCAAATAAATTAGAATCTATTTAATTTTGGAGAGAAGAGGACCTAATTAGTGACGTAATTAAATAAATAAAATTTATTTATTTAATAATCAAGAGGAATAAATGACAGAAGGGGAATTAAATAAAATTAAGAAATTTATTTAATTAAAGGGGGACTTAGGCAATTAATGACGTATTAGATAAATAAAAAAAAATTATTTATTTAATAATCATGAGGAATAAATGACATGGATTAATTAAATAATTATGAATTATTTAATCAATAGTCGAATGTGGACCAAGGACACAATTAAACAACTTAATTATGCTAGGACGAAAGTGGTAAAAATGAAGCTTGCAGGCCTAGGTCATTTTTAGGTGTCTACATTTTGCCCCTCTTTGTCATAATGTTGCTTGTCACATTGTGACAAAGAAAATAAGTCCAAAATATGCCCCAGCGAGGGTACGAAGTATCATTGCCCCCTCGGGAAATTTTCAAATTTTGGGTCGGCGCTAGAAAAATTTGCAAAGGGTCCCGATAAATCAATTTGATGATCAGAAAAACAACGGCGCAGTCGGTTTCGGATTTCGACATGTTTAAAGCGACTTACAGGGAGGTCTAAGGTGTTCAAATGAGCCTCCAGTATTGACTTTGGTTGAAAAATGTCATTTTGACCTTATAAATAGGTTGACAAAGGGGTAAAAGTCAATTCACTTTCACTATTTACTTTGCGAATCCTGAGAGCTCAGAGCAAAAGGCGCAGCAGCGACGATGTTTATTCCAGTGTCAGAGCACCGCGGAGAGATCGTGAGGACCTTCAGACAGCCAGAGGGCTTAGAGCCGGCGGTATGTACCCTAATCCCACTTTGTCATTTTATCGTTTTACGCGTTATTTAATGCTTTCTAGGGTAGTCAACGAATGCGCCGCGATGCATATGCATTCGCGTAAGCCGCAATTGCTTTCGCGTTCGACGCATTTGATGCGTCGCGACGCAAGTGCAAAGGAAAAACGAGCCGCACCGGCGGTTTGCGCCGCTTTTGACAATTCGTGCGACGCAAGTGACTGACCAAGTCGCATTTGATCGCTAAAGTGCCACAATCGTTATTTCGAGACGCAAGTGCTTATTTGAATGTCACAATTGCAATGCCGCGCCGCATTCGCAATGTTGCGACGCAACCGCATAATTTCGTGACGCAAACGTCATCTAGAGACGCACTCGCCTTATCCTGTCACATTTGATATGGAGAACGACGCATTTGTTTTTTCACGACGCAATTGCTTTTTTGCACCGCATTTGCCTATTTCCTTAATTTTAACTTGCTTTGATGCTTTCATGCCCTTAGTTGTTGTCCATGATGATTACAGTTGTCCAAAAAGGTGCTAATGCATTGTTCATCTTTTTGCAGAGGCAGCTTGCCCCTATTTATACTAGAGAGAGCAGACCGACCACCTTTCGGTTTTCCGATCAGCTGGGCCCACGAGAGCGGCGACGATTGATGCGCTTGGGTCTATTTTATGTTGCGTTCATGCCCACCATTCGGGCAAACAGGGGTTTGTTGATGGCCTTGTGCGAGCGGTGGCATTCGGAGACCTGTTCCTTCCACCTGCCGACAGGTGAGGCCACCATCACCTTGGAGGATGTCTACCGTATTCTCTGGATTCCTATTCAAGGGGAGCGGATTGTGTATGATCCACGTCACGGCGAGCAGACCTTTCGTGCGTACTATCAGGATCAGGGTGCTGGGCTCGGCATTCAGGGTTACGAGATACATTGGGATTTCCTAGCAGAGCACTATGGGCGCTTCGATGCCTTCCTAGCGACTCTGATTGCTGGCATTTTGGTTCCTGATCGATGGGGACATGGATTTCCGATTGGTTGGGGTGACGTCCTAGTCGGCATGAGACGAGACAGGATAGTTTATGCGTGGGGTCCTTGCCTGCTAGGGACGCTATATCACCAGCTGGACGATGTGGTATACAGGAGATGAGAGAGTATCTCCTGTGGGACCACCCTTATGATGATCTGGGCATGGGAGCACATTGCCATATTCCACCCTCCTATTGACAGACCACAGCTTGCCGCGGGGATGCCCTACTCCTATTATTATGCCGACGCATTACAACAGACCCACATGGGCGAGATAGGATGGTGGCGGCATCAGATCGATACCGTGGTGACATTCATCTGGAGGCCGTACAGGGATTGCGAGGCATGGGATGATGAGGATGAGCACCTCAGCTTTTGCAGGCAGTACAGATACCTTATTGGCAGGATAGTGCAGACGTCCTTGATTATTGAGATGTACCTACCGCAGCGTGTGTTGAGACAGTTTGGCGAGCAGCAGGATGTGCCTGTGGGGACGGCAGAGTATGCCAGATCTTCCAGAGAGTATGCATGGGGACCAGCCATCCCAGTGGCATTTGCCACACAGCAGATAGACGGGTTAGTAGCCCAGGCCTGGGGTTGGAGAGGTGGAGCAGCGGATCTAGGTACGATGCCAGCCTATGACCTATGGTGGCAGGCACGCAGACCCGTGCCATTGACAGATCCTGACGGGCCAGCACTAGTTGACAGGCGGTCAGTGATTCCACGAGTGCCACGAGCCAGACGAGGTGGGTGAGGCGAGGCAAAGGCAGAGGCAGGGATAGGGGGAGGGGTGGAGATGACGAAGGCAGGGGTGGAGATGGGGGCCGGGGTGGAGATGATGGCGGAGACGGCCGGAGGCGGAGGCGAGACGGCCAGGTACCAGGTCGCAGGGTGCGACAGCGCGTGGCGAGGGTAGCGTTAGATGCTATCCCCGAGGTCAGTGAGGAGGGGGAGATGGAGGAGCAGCCCAGACAGGAGGGAGAGGGCGAGGGGAGGGAGGGGGAGGAGGTGAGGGAGGAGGAGGCGGAGGGGGAGGACAGGAGGAGGTTGTGGAGGTGGATGTCAGGATACAGAGGTGGAGGTGGAGGTGGCAGGGGAGGAGGCGGAGGTGGCAAGGGAGGAGGAGGCGGAGGTGGCAGGGAGGATGATGGACGATGACGAGGAGGATGATGCCATAGGCGAGGCCGAGAGACTTCTTAGATGGCGGATGGTGGAGGGGGAGGAGGAGATACCGTCCTCAGAGTTGTCGTCAGATGCCACAGCAGATCAGAGAGTGCAGACCTTCAGCAGAGATTAGACGCCAGCTTGGCACAGGTCAGGTCTCTACAGTCGGCACTAGAGGTAGCCCGTGTAGAGCGGGATCAGGCGGTGATCCGCCAGCAGGATGTGGCGCGGTGGTGCACAGAGTTTGCGGCCCTATGCACAGGACCTACAGGGGACATGGCTCGGGAGCTTGCCAGGGTGAGCACCAGGTTGGGGCAGTACAGGACGCTTTATGAGCAGGCAGTGCTGCCAGAGCAGCGGGATCCTACCTTGTCCCGATCACAGACGAGGACAGGTAGTGGGCATAGATCGGGCAGTGGCAGTGGTACCAGGAGCCATACCAGTGTCGGGGGGTCGACTTCCACAGGACACACGTCAGGCCACAGGTCACACCATTCCCGCAGGCATACTCCGAGTCCTCATTCAGGGCATAGTCATGGTTTCATTGGTTCAGTGCAGAGGTCAGGCCAGGTACAGCCGCCAGTTACAGATCCTTCCATCACTCAGAGTCCAGCCGCAGTGACCTCACAGGTGTTTACTACTGTTGAGATGATGCCTTCACTCAGTATTCCATCAGCGTCACAGATAGGCCACTACATGACCATCCCTTGCTTCAGCGCCCGTGACAGAGTTGCCTCCGCCACATTCTTCTCCCCGAGGGGATGATGAGAGCCTTCCCTAGGGCATATTTGTATTGTGACACACTATATTATTTGAGCCTGTGAGCTCCATTTTTGGGATATGCATTGACTCTATCCTGTGACATTGTATATTTTTGAGATGATTCTATATGATGATGCAGTTTTGATGCGACCTACACGTGTTATGTGATTTTCTATGCATTACGTATTATGCTATGTATGGTGTGTGATTCTTAATTTATGATGCCATGTATGTCTTGTGATGCCTATTTGTGATTTTGATGTCATGGTGATGCAATGCTTATTTATATGATTATGTTATTGATGTGCATGATGTATTTATGTAAAAGATGCAATGTTGATGATTATGCTAATGCAATGCTTGTGCTTATGTATACGATTTAATGTCATGGATGATGTATGTATGGACCTAATGCAATGTATATGAGCATGTATGCACTTATGTTTTTGGATGTCACAGGATATCATCGTGGGATGGACTAGAGAAGATGACGAGACTGATGAGAGAAGATGACCAGATCGAAGAAGAGAAGACATGAGCCCTATGAAAATGCATGTTAATTCCTAGACCAAATCCTTCAAAACTTTACTGTAGGACTTTTAATATTTATTGCTCTTAATCATCATTGGGCAAATTGTTGTAATGGTCAACAAACACCACGATATGACATAGATCAAAGTGCGCAAGGTCGCACCATTACCTAAGACAAAATAGTCACAGACAAGGATGGTTATGACTCATAGTAAGAGCGTGATTGTCCCAGTCCTTTTGTCATAATCACCCACAAGCAGAAAAAGACAAGGATAGATCATGAAACGTCGTTGCTTCTCTAAATCCTGTTTCCAGGACATCCTTGAGAAACTAGTGACATGATTGTCAAACTACAAAAATAAAGTCTCTATCATGATATGTTGTTGCTTTTCTAGATCCCAGAATCAGGACCTCGCTGAGAAGCTAGTAGTCATGTGTGTCAATTGTCATGCTACGTCGCTGCTTCTCTAAATCCTGCTTAGTGGGATCTCGCTGAAAAACTAATAACATGATAAAAGCTCAAAAGACAATTGTCAAGTGTTTGCCAAGTGTGTCTGAATATCCACTATTCTGATGCCAAGATGCCATGTTTGATAATGTCAAGATGTCGAAATGTTTAAAGTTTTGATTGACCTTGGAAAATGTCGAGAATTGGTGAATTCAGGAAGGACACATCCTGAATAATGCCGATGACTAGAGGATTCAATCCCTAATGGTCGTAAGGGGTCCCTCAAAATAATGACAATGCCTAGGAAGGACACATCCTAAGGCATAAATGACAGAGTTGGTTCTTCAGAAGGACACATCTGAAGAATACCGATGTCACAAAGAGCGATCTTTTAAATGTCAAGAGGATTACTCGAAATGCCGAAATGACGATGACGACACCTAGGAAGGACACATCCTAAGGCGTAAATGACAGAGGTTATCGTTCAGAAGGACTCATCTGAAGATTTAACCAACATTTGACGGTTTGGCCGGTTTATGATGATTTGACTTGCTTTGACCGAGTTTGACTTGTGTTTGACTATATGCTGATATTGCCCTGATGACATGAGTGATGTGTTGATGAGATCGGCCATGTTTGAACAAATGATTGTTTTACTTTGTTTCAGGAGTTTTCTCGTACAGAAAATAAGTGAAGACTTTTGATGTGTGTGCCAATGTTTTGCCACGAACCCTAATGGACTGACCTAGTGCGGCCTCGGGGGCTCATCGATAGATGGCCTTGCCTACGTCATACACTCAGAGACCTCGTAGTTCGACACGACCAATGACTTTGTCTTGATGAACGAAGATTGCGTCATGATTTTATTTTGACAAACCTAAAAGGACTAACCTAATGTCTCGGGGACTCAAGTATGAGTCTTGCCTACGTAACAAATGCGCAAAGACAACGTAGTTCGGACAAATGACAAAGACTGATTTGAGATGCTTGACTTTGACTAGAAATGACGATATGTCAGTGTTCTTCGAGTGGCCACATGATTTTGTTTGGTTTTCTTCAGGACGTTTTACGATTTTTAGATCTTTTTTCTTTTTCTGTTTTTTCTTTTTTCAGGACTTTTATGATGTTTTTGTCTTTTTTCAGGTTTTTGTCTTCTTCTTTTTTTTTTTCAGGACATTTTATGATGTTTTTGTCTTTTTTCAGGACATTTTATGATGTTTTTGTCTTTTTTGAGGGACATCTACTGCAGTTGCATGGTAAACATTTTGCCCCTAGTCAGGTTTAAGACTTAGTCATTTGCAAGGAATACGGATAGGATGCTGCTGACTTGTTGGACGGACAGTCGTTAGGACTTGATGTCAATCATTCATCGACTATGACAGGTAGAGTAGGATGTGATGGCGATTTGCGGAATAGCGGCAAAGATACCTTTCATCCTAAGCCAAGTTTAGACCAAGTGACAGTAGATGGCAGAGCAATGATTGCTTACGCATGGCGCCTGTTTCCCAGGTTTTCACCACGATGCCTGTCCAAAGCGCCTGTTTGCCAGGTTTTCACCGTTGGACGAATTATTTTTCTCTTTACTATTTTCATGATTTTTTGATTTTTTTGGTGTCATCAAGACGCCTGTTTGCCAGGTTTTCATCAAGGTAACGATTTTTTTTATCATTTTTCAATTTTTTTTGCATTTTAGGGCCTTCAGCTTTGTCCTCTGATGCTATGCGTAGAACTTTCGGAGGTGTAAACTGTTGACGGGCTCAGTCAACTGTTCCCCCTCTGGAGTTTCCAGTTGATACGCTCCAGAACCAAAAGAAGATATGATAATATATGGACCCAGCCAGTTTGGTTCAAATTTTCCTGGCTTTTCTCTGTCTGCTTGGTTCTTAGGGTTCTGTATGAGAACCAGGTCGCCAATGTCAAACCTTCTGACCATAACCTTTTTATTGTAGCTGCGACAAAGACGGTTTTGATATGCTTGGAGGTGATTCAGTGAGTTTTGTCTTCTTTCGTCCAGCATTTCCAGCTCGTGCAAGCGTGATTGTCGGTACTCCTCGTCATTAGTTAGACCCTTCAAAGAGACCCGTAGCGAAGGAATTTCGACCTCAATGGGTAAGATGGCTTCAGCGCCAAAGACCAGGGCGAATGGGGTAGCCCCTGTAGGCGTACGAATGCTAGTTCGGTAAGCCCACAGAGCAGGGTTAAGTTGTATGTGCCAATCGCGGCCAGCGTCATTGACAGTCTTTTTAAGAATCTTGACAATAGTTTTATTCGATGCCTCAGCTTGGCCGTTTCCTTGGGGGTAATATGGGGATGAAAAATGGTGTTGGATATGGAATCGCTCACATAACTCACGTACGTCTTGGTTTTTGAACGGACGTCCATTGTCAGTGATGATGGATTGTGGAAGGCCGTACCTAGAAAATGATGTAGCCGAGATAAACTTTGACATTTGCTCTGCCAGCAATGCGTCAATGGATGGCTCTGAATTCACTTGCAAGTCACTTCAGTGGCGTGGAGGAATAGCCCCATGGCCGCTGGATGAGGTTGATGAATTCACCAAATGGCTCGAACCCCATTTAGCCAAGGCCACTATAGCTAGGACAATGGGTTCTTAAGGAGCATGGACCAAATCACTATGAATCTGACACTTGCGACAAGTTCTGACATATTTGAGTGCATCTTTTTCCATTGTTGGCCAATAATACCCAAGTCTCGTTAGTTTCTTAGCCAGAGTAGGACCGCTCGAATGAGATCCGCATATACCGTCATGCACTTCTCGTAAGGTCGTACATGCTTCGTCGGTGTCAAGACATCTAAGGAGGGTACTATCGAAACCACAGCGGTATAGGGTGTCACTGATGATGGCATACCTTGCGGATTTCCTAATGAAGGACTTTCTTTGGTTATTAGATAGGTTTGGTGGAAGGGTTTGAGTCTTTAGGTAGTCATAAATGTCCTGATACCAAGGAGAGTTGGGACCAACAAGTTCGCAAACCATTTCCGACTCTGGGATATCATATGCTGGTATCAATAGTTGTTCTACTAGGAACTCAAATTGTGACACATTTTTAGGGATGTCCAAGAGAGAACTAATAGTAGCCATTGCGTCCGCTACCTTATTCTGTGCCCTGGGGATTTGTTCAAAGGACACTGATTGGAAGTATGTTAGGAAACTGTCCACCATCCTCTTGTAAGGAAGCAAATTTTCATCCTTTGTTTCATAGTCGCCATTTACTTGGTTGATTATTAGTCGAGTCTCACGCTGCTAATGTCTAATTCTATTTGATTTCACACCGAGACTCAGAACTAGTGCTTCTATTCCTAATAAGAGTTTGTACAAGGAGCAATTAAACATCCTAGAATTAAACTCTTTGTGTGATGAACAAGATTCCCAAAGACTCGAGCCATGACCAAGTGCACTCCATCAAAATGCTGCCTTCCATGGTGTTGCAGGTGTCTGTGATGGTTTGACTACAGAGTACCGCCACCAATGGATGAGACTTGGACGGTGCATCCGCCAGCTTGACCTGCCATTTGCCCTTTTATTGCCCTATGCTCAACATACCGTGATGTCGCATCACTTAGGATCATGACCCATTTTTCCAATCGGCCTGTTAATGCTGCTCGACTTAACAGGTATTTCAATGGGTCAATCTTGGCAACCAGTTGTGTCTGATGATTGAGCATATAATGCCTTAGTTTTTGGGCTGCAAAGACAACTGCGAGGCATGCACGTTCAATGTATGTGTAATTCAGCTCATAACCTATCAATGTGCGGCTGATGTAGTAGATTGCTCTTTCTTTCCCTTCATGATCATTTTGGGCCAGTAATGCCCCCAGTGCTGAACTAGTGGTCGAGATGTATAGAATTAATGGCTTTCCATGAATAGGCGACATGAGGACTGGTGTTGATAGAAGGTAATCTTTGATTTGCTGGAAGGCCTGTTGACATTTATCTATCCATACAAAGGGGATACCTTTGCGCAACAGGTACTGGAATGGGTGGCACTTATCTGCCAATTGGGCTATGAAACGGCGAATAGATTGTACTCTGCCTTGCAGAGTTCAGAGTTCACTGATCCCTCTGGGTGGAGGCATGTCGATGATTGCCTTGACCTTTGCCGGATCAACTTCTATGCCTCGTCGGGAAACTATGTACCCCAACAGTTTTCCTGATGTGACCCCAAAAACACACTTCTTAGGGTTTAGTCAAACTTTGTACTCTTCCAATCTCTTGAAAATTTTGTCGAGTACCTTCAAATGATCCTTCCTAGTTGTTGATTTGGCCAATAGGTCATCTACATAGTCTTCCATTATATTGTGCATCATATCATGGAAGATCGTGGTCATAGCCCTTTGGTATGTGGCACCTGCATTTTTGAGACCGAAGGGCATGACGTTCCAACAATATGTACCCCATGGGCATGTGAATGCTGTTTTGTGTTGATCCTCAAGAGCAATGCGGATTTGATTATAACTAGAGAAACCATCTATGAGGGATAGCATCTCATGTCCTGCAGTTAGGTCGACTATGATGTCGATGTTGGGCAAAGGAAAGTCATCCTTTGGACATGCTTTGTTTAGGTCCCGGAAATCTGTACATACCCGAATTAGTCCATTTGGCTTTGTCAACGGCACTGTGTTGGAAATCATTCAAAGATAATCTATATAGACCTTTTATGAACTGAAGCATCTAGTAGTTTCTTTTAACTCGCCTTAAACTAATAGAGCAACTTCTTGAGGGTGCATTTTGCTAACTTCTACTTGACCGGCTTAAGATTGGGTACCAGTGGCAAATGATGGGAACCGCCTTTGGGTCCAACTCGCATGTCACAGAGGTAATTTCATGCAAAGTTTATTTTTCGCTCTCGCAGTTAACAAACTTATGAAATTCCTGGGCTTTCATCTCACAATGATGCCGCAAATAGGACCATCTTAGGGTCTTCTGCAGTTGAAATGTTATCCTCTATTGTGTCCTCAATAAGCATGGCTGATTTCTCCTGTTGCACGGGGAGAAAGTCTAGTCCTCCATCTTTGGGCACCTCAGAGAGGTTTTCACCCGCAGATTCGTCCTTTATTTTTACTATTTTATCGTCAAGAGGTGCCTTTCGGTTTTCACCTAGAGACGTTTCGTTTTTTACTTTATTTTTACTTTTGTGACTAGAGGACTGGACAGTCTCGCCGAAGTATGCCATGCAGTCTAAATCAATGGAAAATCCCAATTTGTGGTCCCCACTGGGTATGCCTTCACGTAATCCCATGAATTCGGTGATTGCTTCATCATTTTGGAATGTGTCCAGAACTGGCGGTCCTTGTTGGTCCCAATCGACTAGTTCAGGGTAAATTAAAGAGATGCCATCGTCAAGGCTAGTGAACTGAGGTGAGGATGCGGACAACATGCAGATGGATTTGGTAATGTTGTAGATGAGGTTATCATCGTCCAACTCGACATCAGACTCTATCCAGTATTCTCCTTCACTAGTGTCATATTCGTTGTCATAATAAGGAGTGAAGGTTTTAGAGCCTTGGCTATCAATATCCTCTGACATTTCGGATAGATTAGATAGAGGGGGGTCAGAGGATGGTTGTTGTGTGTCATGGGAAGCGGTAGTGGGATTTTGACTATTTGGTGCCTGCTCAATTTTGAAGGTTTTCCAAAATCGTTGTTTAGAGGTCAGTTCCCCTGGTTCGACAAACAAATCATCAAGACAACAGTCACTTAGGGATCGTTCGGAGCCAAATTCCCACTCGTGGAAATCTGTTTCGCTTAGGGTTTCCCTAGTAGTCTCGACACTTTTCGAAGCATGTATTCGCGTATTTGAAAGTATAGAGGTACGTCGATCGTCATTGTTGAGTGATCCAAACCCTAAACCAAGATACTTCGGAATTTGAAAAACTTCTATGGGTTCCCTTCGACCAGTTTTATTTTTTCCAAGGCCACTAGTACCATCGTAGCCTTTAGCCTTCATGAAGTCATAACCTTTGCCATATACTTGAACTAGTAGTGGGGGTAATGTGACCGTATCCTTATAGATCCACCCTATGATGTCAGCAAGGTCTTCCTCACTCATATCTCCCCACTTGATAAAAATTGTATTCGGTGGAACTTTAAAGGTTTCCTGAGGTTCCATTCTGAAGCATGGCCGACCATAGTCGTTGGGAGATCTAGGCATTGTTGCTATGCTGTATGCTATGTGCAGTTTGAATTCTCCGCAACCAAGGTCCTGGATTTTGACAGTTGATTCAGTCTGAGTGTTGGTGGAAGGTGGTGATATGTCAGAAGACGTGGATGGAGTGGATGTGGAAGGGTTGATGTCCTTGGATGACGAGGAGCCAGGTGCTTCTTGGTTAATAGGTACTCGGTTTTCAGAGATACCCCTTAAATTGGTACAATATTGGAAAGGGTCGGGGTCTCCGTATATGGTGACTTCTGTACCGTCAAAAGGGAACTTGAGGCATTGGTGGTATGTTGACGAAACGGCCTTTAAAGCGTGGATCCATGGACGGCCAAGTAAAATGTTATATGGTAGTTCCAAATCCAGGACCTGGCAGGTGGTGTCTACAATGATCGGTCCCACTCTGATAGGGAGAGAGATAACACCCCTTGAAGAGTGTTCCTCATCATCGTATGCTTTGATCACTATGCTTTTCGTTGGGTCTACGCACGCATCAGAGAATCCAAGAGCCTTAACCAACTTGAGAGAGCATATATTCAAGCCTGCTCCGCCATCTATTAAAACCCGCCGAACTTTGTGCTTGTGGACAAAAACTTCTATGTGTAATGTGTCATTGTGGTTGGTTTTAGATGATGAG